>CAEGAD010038590.1:0-36159 GCA_903067055.1 Poeciliopsis paucimaculata | reverse complement strand
CATTATTATATCATATCACATGTTATTTTCACACTAAACCACCAGAGGGCGCTCTAGGCCTGTGTTGATAATGTGTGTGGTAGAAGCTAGCTCCGGAGTTAGCCGAGTTGTTTACAAGCGACACCGAAGATGAAGATTTAGTGATTTGGAGCGACACGGATGATTTGGTAAACTTGTTAGCATGTTATTCAGATAATAGTTATCTGAATAACTCTTAATATTAATTCTCAGTTCATTGTTTGTTATGTAACGTTAGCATACCGTACAATTATTCAGCCTGTTGTTGCCTCTATTCTATTTTTATTGCCTTTCAAGATGACATGTCTGTTCTTGCTGTTGGATTTTATCAAATAAATTTCCCCCAAAAATGTGACTTGCACTCTGGAGCGACTTATATATGTCTTTTTCTGCTTTATTATGCATTTTATGTCTGGTGCGACTTATAGTCCGGAAAATGCGTTAATTAAAATTAAATTTAACTCTATGAGCCCTAAGTCTCAAATCTCTGCCTGGATATCTTATATAACTGGAACTTTTAATATCTAGCAGTGATTTTCACTATTTACCGTCTATTAAGAGTGTTTCATCAAATTAAGCTGAAGTAAAACTAACCCTGCAGCGGCAGGAGTGAAATTATCGTAATAACCTGATATTGGGTATTACGGTAATTGCGGTACCTCAAATTTAGCTTACCAAAATGTGTTGTCACCGACACCTTCCTGCCGATAAGAGCTAAAGTACTTTATTAATCCCAAAGAGGAAATCAATAACAGATTTAGTTGAATATGTTTTAATTTTCCTTACCCAGGATTTTGAAGCGCTCACTCCCAACCTGTTGGCACGAACCATTGAGACGGTGGAAGGAGGCGGCATAGTAGTGATTCTCCTCACGACGATGAACTCTCTGAAGCAGCTCTACACTATGACCATGGTAAGTCTTCAGCTTCTTCTGCTATCAGTTCATCAGTTCAGTTCAGAGGAGAACAGTTCCCCTCTCCCTGCAGGACGTTCACTCCCGATACAGAACTGAGGCTCATCAGGATGTCGTTGGCAGATTTAATGAGAGGTCAGTTTCTTTTTTTGTGAAATTTATTCAGTGGAACAAAACTGGAATATAAATCCCTCTGGTTTTCTTTTAGATTCATCCTGTCGCTTTCTTCTTGTAAAAACTGCGTTGTTATCGACGACCAGCTCAACATCCTGCCGATTTCCAGCCACATGGCGAACATCAAGCCGGTCCCTCCCAAGACTCAGGTACCACAACTGTTTGAAATCAGCTCTGTTTTTTTTTGTTTGTTTGTTTTGTTTAGTTTTTGCAAAACTAAAATAAGTTGGGGATAAGTACGACAAACCTAAACTGATAATTAAGTAAATCACATAGACGTATTTAGATTTTAAATTATCTCAGAAGTTATTGTTATAAATGATACTATTGTTGTTTTAAGACCATAATGCAAGAAAACATTTTCAAAAATCCATGAACTTTAAATTTTGATGAACGTTTTAACACTGGAACTGGAAGACATTTTTAATATACAAAATAAATAAACAAAACAACAAATAAAATGAATTATGAAGCTTCTGTAAACAAAATTATCCTTCATAAAAAGGCAGAGTTTAGACCAAAAGCACCCAAGTGAAGACCAGCAGAAAGAGAGAGAGAAAAGAAAAAAACGATAAATCATCCAAATGGAAATTACTGCGATTGTTTTAATTTATTATGCGATTATTTGATTCATTTTTTTATTGTGGCAGGTCAACACATATTTATTTGGTGTCCTGGTGAATGTGTAAAAAGCTTTGAAATAAATACATTCACACTGAAAAAAAAAGTAAAAGTCCAACTTAAATATTTCCTTTAGAAAAGAAAAAAGCCCACAGCATCACAGTCTTTCCACCGTACGTAACAGTGAGTTGGGGAGAATTGTTTCTCTTATTTATCCTTTATTTGATACTAGACTCTCCTGGACTGTGTTTCCAACAGTCTTATTTAACTAAAGCTCACATTTCAGGTAAAGTTTGAAACCTAAAACATTTATAAACAGGAATTTTTTTCTTTTAGTGAGGCAAACATGCAAAACCCTTAAATTTCTCCACGATAATTTAAACAAACATTTGTAAGAAAAATCTGTATTTTTACCATTTTTCTTCTTTCATTTGTTCCATTTTTTTTGCCTTATTCCCTTATTTTTTTGATTTTTGTTAATTGTGGTCCAAGTTACAAAACGTTTAGACACCCATTCTGTTGGATCACTCATGGTTGATCTTTTCTTGTTGAAATCTGACCTTTAGATTCCGTTATCAAAGTATTTGAAACACCATAAATTTCACACACACTGAAGCAAAAAAAAAAGGTTCAGTTCTCTGGTTAAATCTGTCCTCATTGTCTCCTGTCCAGGAGGACGGTTTGTCTCCTCGAGAGCAGGAGCTGAAGGACCTGAAGGAGTCTCTGCAGGACACACAGCCAGTTGGCGTGTTGGTGGATTGCTGCAGGACCATGGATCAGGTCAGCATCCATCAGACACTGCTTCCACATTTACTGCTGAATGTTGTCACACCCACTGGAAAATTCAGAGATGATAAATGCTGATTGCAAATTTGACATCTTATGGAAAGAGAAGAAGCTTAGAAAGTAGATTTACGCTTTCACTTCACACTTTTGAACCACAACTAACCAATTATTGTTGGATGTGCGAGTGGCTTTTCTGACGCTGGG
Source organism: Poeciliopsis paucimaculata (assembly GCA_903067055.1). Classification (NCBI taxonomy): domain Eukaryota; kingdom Metazoa; phylum Chordata; class Actinopteri; order Cyprinodontiformes; family Poeciliidae; genus Poeciliopsis; species Poeciliopsis paucimaculata. The sequence continues at coordinate 33,443 of CAEGAD010038590.1, read as the reverse complement.
CGGCATGGCTTAAAAATAAAACTGCAAATACCAAAATATTACCAAATATTTTTTATCTAATTTATAGTGAAAATGCCTTAGCACACTTGAAATAAGAGAAACCAACTTAAAAGTAACTTTTTGACAAGATATAGAGGCTTGTTTTAACTCTGTAACTCTTTAACATTGGTGAAAAAATGCCTGTTCAATTGGTGGATTATTTAACTTATAACATCACATTTTTCCCATGTTAAAAGTTAATTTATATGCCAATAAAACTAGAACCTTTTCATCAATATTAAGCAGTTATTGATTTAAAACAAGCCTCTATATCTTGTCAAAAAGTTACTTTTAAGTTGGTTTCTCTTATTTCAAGTGTGCCAAAATATTTTCACTATAAACTAGACACAATTACTTTGTAGGATTTTGTGTTTTTGCAGTGAAAGTATCAGATTTTTTTCATGACGATTTGAATCCTTTTTTAAAAAAAATATTTTGTCCTTTTTTTGCTTTGTTTTCTAAAAAAACAAAAGATTACGGAAAATGTTGGGGCTAGCCGGAGAACTTTTGTTTTATTATGAGAACGTTGTCATAATATTAGCCAAAAAAGATGCAGTTTTAACTAAATAAAAAAGTCTCTAAGTTACAAGGAAAAAATTGGTTTCAATAAGAAGAAAACTTAGTCATCAGAATAAAAAATCACCAGCCCAGTTTGTGTGCTTCTTTCTTCAAAGTAGTCAGTCGTTTGCTTGATAGCTTCAAAGTCCTGCTAATGTTAGTAATTTGATAATTATCTGGAAAACATATGCTAAAGTATTACTTCACAAGAGGCTCAACATTCCTCATTTTCATTGTTTGCATTGGAGTTCTCATGACTTTATTCTAATATTGCAACTTTATACCAATATTTTTATTACTTTTTTTTCTTGTAGTTAAAAAATACATATCCCAGCCTGGACTTAATATTCTGTCGTAGAGTTAATCCACCTTATAAGTCCAAATATTTAAACTAAATGTAGTCTATTTTATTAGTACATCAGAAAGCTGTGCACCTTCCAGTCTCAGGTAATAAATGTTCTGGTTCCTGTAGGCTAAGGCCGTGCTGAAGTTTATCGAAGCCGTTTCAGAGAAGACCCTGAGGAGCACCGTGGCTCTGACCGCCGCCCGAGGCCGAGGAAAGTCCGCCGCCATGGGGCTGGCGGTCGCAGGAGCCGTGGCGTTTGGGTACAGATCAAATTCACACCAAATATCAAACATTTTGCTGTTCATCATCACTGACTCCTGCTTCCTTTAATTCAGCTATTCCAACATCTTTGTTACGTCGCCGAGTCCCGACAACCTTCACACCATGTTCGAATTCATCTTTAAAGGCTTCGATGCGCTGCAGTATCAGGTAGACAGCGCCCTCATCTTTCTACCTATAATTAATCAAATATTAAGGCAGAGAAGGTTAAAATGCTCAGCTTTAATCTGCAGGAGCATCTGGACTACGAAATCATCCAGTCGTTAAATCCTGAATTCAATAAAGCAGTGGTGCGAGTGAACATCTTCAAAGAGCATCGACAGACCATTCAGGTAACTTTAAACCACTTTAGACGGCTTAACGACCTGATATTATGATAAAAAACTAAAATATTCTCACTGTGACCGTCAGTACATCCATCCCGGAGACGCGGTGAAACTGGGCCAAGCGGAGCTGCTGGTCATTGACGAGGCTGCGGCCATCCCGCTTCCTCTGGTTAAAAACCTTCTGGGGCCTTACCTGGTTTTTATGGCCTCCACCATCAACGGGTCAGAAAGAACCCTAACCACCACTCGTACAGAAATGATGCTAACGCATAAAAAGACAGAGAAACTAATGTTTATTTGCAAAAAAAACATGTTGCAACAATTAATTCTCCTGAAACTTTAAACACATATCTTAACTTTACAGCAAAATCTTACCAAGTATTTTTACTCTAGTTTTTAGTGCAAATATCTTAGTTTATCTGAAATAAGACAAAACTAACTTTATAAAGAACCTTTCAGTAAGATATTTGAGCTTGTTTTAAGTAAACAATTCCTTTAGATTGTTAAAAAAGTTTGTTTTATTTACAGATTATTTCACTTACAATAATAACTTCATATTGATGAAAAACTTTTACTTCCACTGACAAATTATTTTATTAACGTGAAAAATGTCTTGTTAGAAGTTCATTTATCTACCAATGGAATTAGAACTTTTTTTAAAGGAATTATTTAAAACAAGCTCCTATATCTTGCTGTAAGGTTACTTATAAGTTAGTTTTGTCTTATTTTATTTTACTAAAATATTTGTTGTCTCTCTTTGTCTACTAGCTTATATTATATTATATTATATTATATTATGAAGCTCCAGCTGTATGTTTAGCGTTTCCTCCCAGGTTTTCAGTCTTTTGCCACAGTTGTATAGAACAGGCGCATGTTGTGATCAGTAGGGTGCACCGATTGATTGGCCGCCCTATCTTTGATTTTGGGTGATCGGCTGATACTTGCATGTGAAACAACTGTCACTCTGCAAATATCTTACAGCCTATAAAACACATGACGACGGACTAAATTCATAAGAATTACGTATTTTATATTTATTACATAAGTTTCATAAAATTTCTCACGATGGGATTATAAGACCGTAACAATCTTTTTTAAAGATTGGCGATCGGTGAGAAAGCTGCAATTGGTGCAGCTGTAGGTTTTATTCATTCTTCACCTCTGAACAGCTTCCTGCATTTTATTGGTTCTCCCATTTCGCAGTAGTTTGTGTTGAGCTAACGGAGTCTTAATGAAATGCACTGAAGCTTCTGGTTGTAATCAACGTTCCACTCAGAAGTGTTTGTGCTTCCTCTGCAGCTATGAAGGCACCGGCCGCTCTCTTTCTCTCAAACTCATCCAGCAGCTGAGGCAGCAGAGCGCCAACAGTCAGCAGAACCTTTCTGCAGAGAACAGGAACACAAACACAGCAAGGCTAGCAGCAGGTTCCCATCACCTTTGTCCTCTTATTTCTCCCCTCTCTCCCTCCTTAAGCAGAGTTTAGTTTGACCGTCTCATGTTGTCTCTTGCTGTGCGCAGCTCGGACTCTACACGAGGTCTCTCTGCACGAGTCCATTCGATACGGTGCGGGCGACGCGGTGGAGAAGTGGCTGAATGAGCTGCTCTGTCTGGACTGCCTCAACATTCCCAGACTCATTTCTGGCTGCCCGCTGCCACAAGCCTGTGACCTGTATCCTTCATTTCCAACCAGTTCGTTTTAAATTGTAAAATACTCAAATAAAATGCAACACCTTTTACATTTACTAATACTCCTCGGAAATAAAACGATTTTCCACTGCCAAATGTTGAACAACAACTGATAAAGAATTGCAAATATCAGAAATAATAGAAAGTCCTGCCTGATTTATAAAACACATGAGCAGAACATTATGATGACTAACTATTGATATTCAGGCATTGATCAGAGGTGAATTGTTGTTTGCTGCTGCAGAAGCCACTTAAGTCGGGTTCTGGGTCATAATAACTTTGGGTTTTTTTTATTACAGTTTATTTTTGTTTCGTTGTGACTTTTTGTTTGTCTGATTCGATTAGTTTTACTTTTTAGAGTTTTTAGTTTTTAAGAACACATCAATTCAAAAGGCTGATAAATCGTTTCAAAACAAAAACAAAGGGTATTATATCTATAATTTTAGTGTTTTAGTTTTAATAATGCCCATGTAGTTTCATTTAGTTATAGTTTTTCCCCACTAATTACCATTTTTATTCAATTCGGCTAATAAAAATGTTTTATCACATTTAATTGTTATCTTGTTTGTTTTAGTAAATAATAACTTTGATCGGGTGTGTAGCAACAGCAGGGAAGCGCCTAAAGTATGCAGGACGGTGGATCCAGAAGATCAGGGTAGAAAAATAAAAAGTCATAATTTAAACCTTTGTATGTCTTTATGTGTTCTATGGATTATTTTACTTTGAATTTAGTGAAATGTTTCCCAGATGTTCCAGCGTTTCTCCTTAGCGAACTCCGTTCAGGTATTATGTAAACAGAGACACGCTGTTCTGCTATCACAAGGCATCCGAGGCGTTTCTGCAAAGACTGATGGCTCTCTATGTGGCGTCGCACTATAAGGTAACATTTCGTTCTGCGGCTGAAAATCGCACGTCGTCATTTGTGTCATTTTATTTTTGCTGACCTGCTTTATTCTGCCGCTCTAGAATTCCCCCAATGACCTGCAGCTGCTGTCGGACGCTCCGGCCCATCACCTCTTCTGCCTCCTGCCGCCCGTTCCGCCCACCCAGAACTCTCTGCCCGAAGTCCTCGCTGTTGTTCAGGTAGTACAGAGCAGAAAAAGTCTTTCACATTCAAATACAAGATACAAAATTGGCAGATACACCCAGGAACTTGCTTGGGGGGGAAAAAAAGCGTTAGCCACTAAAAAATTAAAAATGGCTGCCATGGTCATTAAGTAAATGTTTATTTCAAAACACATTTAAAAAGTTAGCAGAGGCTAAGACTGCTAAATGCATTTAAAATAGTGGAGGCTAACCATGAACTGCTAAACACATTGAAAATGTAGCAGAAGGTATCGCTATGTTGCTAAACACATTTATAAATGGCTGAAGCTAATAGTAAGCTGTCCTTATGACATTAAAAAATACAGCAGAAGCTAACACGAAACTACTAAACACAGAGAATTGGCAGGAGATAACTCTAAACTGCATTTAAAAAAATAACTAACCATGAAGATGACTTCAGAATCAAGTGTGACACAAAATCTGTCACATCTTCTTCTCCTTCCAGTTGACAGCTGGTGTGAGACTCACAAACTGTCCTCGGTTTTAGTTTCGCGTCTTTACTACTTTAAAGTTGTACGGATATGGTGTGACTTAAAATCAATCTGTCGTTATGAAATGAGTAGCATTGTAGAGAAAACTTATTCTTGTTTGTCTGGTTCTTAAGGTTTGTCTTGAAGGAGAAATTTCCAGGCAGTCCATCCTCAACAGTCTGTCCAGAGGGAAGAAGGCCTCAGGAGATCTCATCCCCTGGACTGTATCAGAACAGGTACACACAACAATTTCCCTCATTGGTTACCAAGGAAATGTCCCCACAAGGAGCAGTGGTCCCCATAACCCCACAGACAGAAATAGGTTCCCATAAGGATATAAAAACCTGGTACACACACACACAGTGAATGTGTTTCTATTGTCAGCTGATGACTTGTTCCTTCGTCCCATCACAGTTTCAAGACGCAGACTTTGGCAGCCTGTCTGGAGGCAGAGTGGTGCGCATCGCGGTCAATCCAGACTACCAAGGGGTGAGAGCCGCTGCAGACCTGCTCTGAGTGTGTGTTCATAATTTATGGTGTGTTGGTGGTGAAAATCTGCAGCTATATCTGTGAGGGGCCTGAATTTTTTATAGCTTTTTTTTGTTGTTGTTTTTTTTGCTAGAAATCAAAACAGCAGGCAAATGCGACCCAAACCTGCTTTTCTTTTTTACACTGCGTAATCATAAAATCGTATTAATTGTTTTTTGTCTAGTTTTAGTGCAACTATCTTAGCACACTTGAAACAAGACAAAGCTAACTTACAAGTAATTTTTCAGCAATAAATTGAGCTTGTTTTAAGTCAATAATTCCTTAATATTGATGAAAAGATCTAAACACACAGATAGTTTCACCTGTAACATGGGAAAAATGTCTTTGTGAAACATTTGTATTCCATTATCTAAACGCTGAGTCCTTCATTTTTTTTGAACAGACTTACTTAGCAACCCATTCTGGAACTCTGAATGGGTTGCTAAGTAACAGGCTGGGCTGGGCTGCAGTTGCTAGGCAACAGTTTTAGATAATTCTGACTGATATATTTGTATTATTTTTCCCTTTCAAGCTCTGTTTTTAGAAATAGTAGATCCAAATGCAGGTTTAAAAAACGTCCAGAATGTGATTTTTTTTTTTCTTTTTATAATAATTACTAAGTTGCCCCTCTCCAACAGTTGGGCTACGGCTCCAGAGCCCTGCAGCAGCTGCAGATGTACTACGAGGGAAAGTTTCCCACCATGGACGAGAGCGTCCAACCAGCTCACACACAGATCGCCTCCGTCAGCAGCGAAGTAAGTACATTAGCCACAATCCGATGGTTTCCCTTCATGTTCTGGTTTGAGGGCAATAAATGTTTTTTGTTTGTCAGGCGGTCAGTCTGCTGGAGGAGGTGGTGACTCCCCGGAAGGAGCTTCCTCCTCTGCTGCTGAAGCTCAGTGAGAGAAGAGCTGAGAGGCTGGACTATTTAGGAGTTTCCTACGGACTCACGGCACAGCTGCTCAAGTGAGGGGAAATACAATGGAGTATCAGGGTCATAGGTTAAAAAAAACTTTTAAAAAAGGAGTAAATTTATGAGTAATACTAAGACATTTTGAGATAAATTTCAGAAATATTATAGAAAAACAAGGAAATTTCAGAGTTTGAAAAGTTGAAAATTTACTAGGAAAAAAAATCTGAAATTTTAAGCTCAATCTCAAATTTTCTTGAAAAATACTTGGAAATTTCTGAGTTTGAAAATACTGAACTTTCGGAAATTTTCTTAACTTCAAAAATTAAAACTAAATTAAAATATTTTCTGGATTATTTTTGAGAGTAATCTAAACGTTTTTTGGCATAAATTTACTCCTTTTTTTTTTTTGTCCATAGTGGCTTCATTGTTGAGAAATCCTAGAACATATTTTCGGACTTAAATGTGTTAAACTGTTTGGTATCTTGCAGGTTCTGGAAGAAAGCGGGTTACACTCCAGTCTATTTACGGCAAACACCTGTAAGTCCTTATATTGGATGAATATTTTGTATTTTCTGAAGTGATTACTGACATGTTCTGTTTGGCTCAGAATGAGCTGACAGGAGAGCATTCCTGCGTGATGCTGAAGGAGCTGAACACGGACGAGGCTTCGCAGCAGAGCTTGTGGCTCGCCGCCTTCTGGAAAGGTAAAAATGGATTTGGTTGGTTTTGATGCAGTTTTTTTGTTTCATTCATGATCGTTTATACAACTAGTTAAAGCCACTCGAATCATGTGCAGAGGATTGTTTACAGAAATAATAATGGACGCCACCATCTAAGAATTCACTTTAAAATTTATTCAGCAATAGAAGTTGAAGGAAGTGAATAAAAAAGGATAAAACATAGCGTTGCATTGATTGCAACTTCTTTAGATAAGAGAGGTGGGATTGTGATGCACTTTAGTGCATCACAATCCCATGATCCCTGGGAAGAGCTGAGAGGCTGGACTATTTAGGAGTTTCCTACGGACTCACGGCAAATCATGGACTTATTTGATCATGGATCAAATAAGTCCATGATCCCTGATCATGGACTTATTTTTCATAAGTCCATCAGAATTTTTAGCCATTGTTTACATCCTGGTTTATCACATCTGGATTTTTCTGGTGCAGAATTATGACACGTTTTATATAAATGACTTAACAGGCAGATGTCCGTTCAGACAGAAGACGTTTTGAAAACAATCTGATATTTATCTGCATTAGTTTCACACATGCAAAAACACAAAATCTTACCAAGTGTTTTTGGTCTAATTTTTTTGTGCAAATATCTTAGTAAACTTGAAATAAGACAAACTAACTTATTACAAAGTTAAAGGTAACTCTGTAGGAGCTTCTTCTTTTTGTAAATAAGTCCTTAATATTGATAAAAAATTATTTAACTTATTAACTTAAAACAAGCTTGTGTCTTGCTGAAACGTTACTTATAAATTAGTTTGCCTTACTTCAAGTTTACTAAGATATTTGCAAAAGAAACTAGAACATAAATTCTCAATAAGATTTTATGTTTTTGCAGTTTTGCACAAATCAGATTTTTTCTTTTGGGTGAACAGACTGTAATCATGCCGTTCAGATTGCTGTGAAAAAAGTCAACTGAGTTGCATTTGGGTATTTTTCTGCTGAGAGAATGTAGCCATAAGCGGCGAACAAGTCCTGGTTAGTTTAATTCCCTCTGCGCTCCATCTGATGGTTCCCTCCATCTGATGGTTCCCTCCATCTGATGGTTCCTTCCATCTGATGGTTCCCTCCATCTGATGGTTCCCTCCTCTTCCCTCCTCAGATTTCCGCCGGCGCTTCCTGTCGCTGCTGTCCTACCAGTTCAGCAGCTTCCACCCGAGCCTGGCGCTCAGCATCCTGCAGAATAAGAAGCTGAAAGAGGAGGCTGCCTGTAAGATGTTTTTTAAAACAAAAAGTTAAATCTCGGGTTCCCGCTCTTGATTGCCTCGTCTGATTTGTCTAACTCTCCACCAGCTCTCAGCAGCGCCGAGCTGGCAGCCCACTTCACGCCGTACGACCTGAAACGCCTGGAGCTGTACTCCAGGAGCATGGTGGACTACCACCTGGTCATGGACCTGATCCCCACGGTGGCTCGCATCTTCTTCCTCAAGCAGCTGGGAGACGTCCCCCTCTCGGCAGCGCAGTGTGTAGGTTTATCCTGACTTCAACACATCCCGTTTGTGATGTACCGGATGCTGATTGGCTGACTCTTCCTGTCCAGGCGTTGCTGCTGGGAATTGGTCTGCAGCACAAACCTGTGGATCAGCTGGAGAAAGAAATCGAGCTGCCGAGCTCGCAGCTCATGGGGCTCTTCAACCGTCTGATCCGGAAATTCGTGCAGGTGAGTTTTTCCTGATTGTTTTGTTAGATTTAAATAAAAGATGTTGCGCTAAACAACACGCTAACCTTTGACCCGGCTGCAGGTTTTCACCAGCATCCAGGAAAAAGCGATCGAAGCCGAAATGGTGGCAACTAAAGACGTCAGCATGGAGCCGACTGTCAGAAGCCTTAATGAAGATCTGGTATGAGAACTGAGTGATGCAACATGGGGCACATAATCTTTATACAACAAACACTACAGACTAACAAAAAGGGGGTTGTTTATCTTATCTACAAAATAAACAACCGGATAACAGGGTCAAAGATAAAATAACCAAACAAACTAGGTTTACATTAATCTGGATACAATAAAAACAATTAATAACACATGTGGTTTAGAATATACTTTTACCTTTTTTAAACTTTTTTCTTTAAATCTCTGCAGTTATTTTCTAATTTGAATTATTATTAAGTGAAAAACAGTGATAGAAAGAAAGTAAATAAATGTATATGTGACAACAAAAAACGGGATCTTATTATAAGGTTCTCTCATTTCCAGTATTTAGAAATGAAATTAATATTTTAATTGCCTAATTTTATTATATTATTTATAATATTGCCTACAATATGCTTATTCCTGTCACGATAACAAAGTTTACTGTGCGACTAATTGTCCTTGTTATTACTGCAATAAACAATATTAATGGATTGATAATGATACAATACAAATTTTTGTAAAAAAAAAAAAAAAAAAACACTTGACACTTAAATTGGAAGACATTTTAAATATCCAAAATAAAACACAACCAAATACAATAAATGAAACAGATTATGTCTCTCTAAACAAAATTGTTCATCAAAAAAATATTAAGATTGGAAATGATCAGGTTTATGTTAATTATAAACCTGATTCATGGATAATTGATCATTGCAACAGGCTTAAATTTGCTGATATTTAATATTGTCTTTTTATGTAATTTTTATTTACTTTTGTATGTTTTTTTTTTTTTTTTTTTTTAGATTTTATAATTGGTGTTTAAATATTGTCAATAATATCTCAATTTTTTTCGCATTTCTTGTGAATTTTTAGCATTTTTTTCCACAAAACCAGTGGGATTAGCAAGTTTTCTGGAGGAACCCTGGTATTAAGACGCTTCTGTATCACAAAACAATTTTATTGTTTTTTTTAAGAAAATTCCTAATTTTAAACAGGAGCTCATATTTTATCTGTTAGTTTGTGTCTGAAGCAGAAACTGACTGCAGTGTTTTCCTGATTCATAGACTGAAGCTGCCAAAGAGTTTGAGGAGCAGCACAAGAAAGATCTGGAGAAAGTGAAGGAAATGGAGCTAGAAGAGTGAGTATTTGGGTCGACGCATCACTGGACAGAAAACACGGTTTGCTGTACTGGTGACGACTCTCTTTGTGTTTCCAGGTACAAGATCCGTGGAGACGATGAGGAGTGGGACCAGGTGCTGAAGAAAGCGGGGAGCACGGCTGTCGTCAGCATCAAAAGGTGCAGCATCGGCAGGAAAACACGCCGCCGTCTGCTTGTTTTAGGGGCTCAGTGGTAATCATGTTTCTTTTACCGACAGCGACAAGAAGAGGAAATGGGAAGGAGAAATTGCCGTAACAAGCAACGATGCCGGGAAGCAGAGGAAGGAAATGAAACACGGAAAATTTAAGAAAAACAAAGACAGACATGGAAAATTTGGAAAGAAGGCATAAAAAACCTGCAAAGTGATCGGACTGCATATAATTTGTCTTTGGGCTCACAGATGCATAAAATCTTTTACTTCTGCTCCTTATTGAGTTCATTTCTACACTTTGCATGAGGAACCCGTACAGCGCTGTAAAACAGCAAACGTAACACTTTGCCTCGATGTATTAAACATTTTACAGTTTTGTTTTGGATTTCAGCACACTGCAAAAACTCAAGTATTTTTGTTCTAGTTTCTAGTGCAAACAGTTTAATTCACTTGAAATGAGACAAAACTAACTTACAAAGAACTTTACTACAGATATAGGAGCTTGTTTTAAGTCGATACTTTTTTAAAAAAGTTGCACATAGTACCATTTTGAAGCATAATCAAATTAACTTCAGTTATAAAATTGTAATATATATTTAAAATGACTAAAAATTTCTCATAATTTAACACCTTGAGGTTGGGCCTCTGTCTCTTTAAAAACGCCTGCTCTTTCTGAAGCTCCGCCTACATTAAGTCCTCACATCATGGCTCCTCTATTAACCTTTTAGCAACATTTTTACCAGCGTTTCACTGAGAAGTAGCTGCTATGAGCTCAGCAGTTCTACCAGGTGTTTACTAATTGCTGCTGGCTAGTCTGAAGGAGCTGAGTTGATTTACATAATCCTGCCCCTTTTGTGTCGTGTGGTACTGGCAGATTATGTCACTTATGGGAAAAATGTCTTGTTATAAGTGAAATAATCTGCCAGTGGTGCTAGTGCTTGGTCTTGTTGAAAACTTACTTGTAAGTTAATTTTGTCTTATTTCAGGTTAACTAAAACATTTGCACTTTAAACTAAAAATACTTGGTAAGATTTTGTTTTTGCAGCGTAAAATCAAACCCAGAGATGATCTCTAAGCCTGCAGCTTGGCTCCCGTCAGCAGCCCAGGCTTTAATTCAGTCCACTTCTGTCTGAGCTGCTGCTTCACTTCGTCTCCTGCGAAGACGCAGTCCACCGCGCGCTCCGACAGCGTCCACACCGCATCGGGACGCAGACCGAAGGCGGACGCAGCCAGCTGATATTCCTGAGACAAATCCGTACAGAAGACTCCCTTATCGTCCGTCTGGAACGCAACAAAGAACAGTCGGTTTTTTCTTTTGTAGCTGCGTCACAATTTAAAGCCATAAGAATTAATTTACACAATTTTAAAGGAATCACTTTTTTCCCCACCAACAAGTTGTTTTTTTAGGATAACAGTGGACCTTTCATTTAAAAAGGCGAGACCCTTTTTGTTTTGGATATACAATGGTCTATAAAATGAATTTTTCCCTACAATAAAACATCAGGGTTTTTTTATTCAGAATTATTTTATGCATTTTAAACTCATTTTTTTGGCCAAATGTGTTTTAACACAGCAAAACATTTGGACACTACTGCTCTAAAATTTCAAAACAAGGAAGTGGATACAAAAGGCATCTATCTATGAAATAGTGCTACTAAATTAAAAATGCATAGTTTTATTGTATTTAGAGGGGAAACTTACACAAATGACACACGGGTGCCCCAGCTGGTACCAGTGTCTGAAGTGGTGTTGGGAGTAACTCGGCACCATTTGTCCTTTGACGTTTGACGTCAGGCAAACCTCTACAAGGAAACGAGGAAGAATGAAATCAGAACATCATCAGCCGAGAGTCGTTCTCCTGATTCTGGATCTCGGCTGAGTGTTACCCAGAGGAATCCTGCCTTTCACCACTCGGTCTACGAGGGACTGAGAACCGCCCATCTCCGGATGCAGGAAGGTTCCGTGACCGATCCGGTCAGGAGGAAGGTTCAGCAGCAACTCGGACTCCTCCAGCTGGGAGGGAACCTGCAACCAGTTTGGTTCCAGTAACGGCAGTGTTGCACAGCTAGTCCAAATAAATTAAATGATGGAGACCTACTTCTGACATGTGCAGCGACAGCTTCAGGCCGCAGTTCCTGGCTCTCTCCAGAGCGGGAAGAAGACAGCGGCCGTCTCCCACCTTTAGATGAAAGCTTCATTAGCATGTGGATGCTAACAGAATCCAAAAAACACGCATGATGAAAACAAAGCAAATAGGAAGGTTTATTATCTGACTAGAGATTGGGGCACGCTTAACCTTTTTGTTTTGGTTTTTTTTTTTTTAACAAAATATCCAATTTAGGATTTTATGTTTGTCTATTGAACACTGACGTATTTTCTTAACCAAGGTTACATGTAATAATTTTAATAACCAAAAGTTAGATCTTCTTAACAAGAAGTAAACATGGCTGTTGTTTCTGAAGCGTAGCACGAAAATAATACATCAATTATCCCATTTGTCCTCACTCTGCAAACACACAAAATCTTACCAAGTATTTTATCTAGTTTCTGGTGCAAATATTTTAGAACACATAAATTAAGATAATAATAACTTACAAGTAATTTTTCTGTACTTCTTAGCTCGTTTTACGTAAATAATTCCTTACGTCTGTATATAAAATATTACTTTTACTAGCAGATTATTTAACTTATAGTAATACATTTTCCCATGTTGTATGTGAAATAATTTGCCAGTGGGATCAGTACTTTTGTAAATCACCGGTACTTTTGTAAGTCAATAATTTTTAAGGAATTATTGACTTAAAAAAGCTCATTTTTTTCTAAGAAGTTACTTCCGTGTTAGGTTCGTCATAGTTCTAGTATATTAATATAACTGCACCACAAAATAAACCTAAAATATTTGGTAAGATTTTGTGGTTTTGCAGTGTAGATTAGAGCTGGTAACTTACTCCAGCACTGTAAAAACATAACATCTTAAGTATTTTTGGTCTAGTTTCTAGTGCAAGCGTTCTTACAACACTTGAAATAAGGCAAAACTAACTTAAAAGTAACTTTTAAGCAAAACATGTGAGCTTGTTTTACGTGATTAATAACTTAATATTGATGAAAAACTTCCACTGGCAAATTATTTCACTTCAAACATGGGAAAATATCTTGATATAAGTAAAATAATCTGCAAGTGGGAGTAGTACTAGTAATACATTTACATAAAACAACCTCATACATTTTGCTGAAAGGCTACTTATAAATTAGTTTTGTCTCATTCAAAGTGTGCCAAGACATTTTTACTACAAACTTGACCAGTAATACTTGGTGAGATTTTGTGTTTTTGCAAAGTTAAAGTTACACTGCAAAAACACAAAATATAGAGCTTCACTAACCGTTGGGTCTCCGCTGAGGTCAATTCCCACCACCAAACCTCCAGAGGACAACATGAACTCTTCAGCCAGCTTCACTGTCTCCATAGCAACCTGCGCACCATTCCTACGATCGATGGCCACCAAAAACCTGACAGATAAATGCAGTTTAGTGTTAAAACAGCAGGATGAGTTAAGTTTAATTCTTTGCAGTGGCACATTGGTTGTGAAGCGCACTAATTATGTTACGGTCTAATTCATTTCTGCACCTTTATTTATTTCCTCAAGATAAACTCCCGGCTCCTCTGTTTTAGACTATAAATGGATTACCACAGCATTGCATCTTCTTTAGTTTTCTCTGTTCTGTATGTAATGGAGACTGGAATTAAAGGCGCCGTTTCTACCAAAGGTTTTGAATGCGCTACCCTACCCAGACGCTCCACACCGTCCCGTCCATAACCCGTCAACACGCTGCCAGCTCCCAGTGAGAAAGAACATTTAGTTCAGAGACCATGAGATGATATTCAAAAAGGATTTTTTTATTGATTGATTTCAGTTACCTCTGCCATTAAATCTTTGGTTACAGTCTATAATGTCTGCCCATGTGCACCAATCAGGGGTGTTAATTATAACCTGTCAAATGACCGACGTGCTTCAAATGTTCCGGTCATTTAAAAAAAACAAAAAAACGGTCAAATACGGAAAATATTCCATTGACGCGACCTCTGGCTGTAACTAACAATTATTTTAGTAATTGATTATTCTGGTGATTAACCAGATTTTTTAAAAATTCCACATTCTACATTAACAATTTAAGGCTTTTTATACAATATTATTCATATGTTAAAAGACTCAAATAATTTAAAATAAATAAAAAAAATAAAAATGTTACTGGCTAAAAAGCCACAACATAGCACTCATTTAGTAAATGCTTCATTATTTGCGGAACATATTTACAGACAAAGTGTTTTGTCTTAAATGCAAAATGTTTATTTTTTGTATAGATTTGGTTTAAGTTCTGACTGCTAATCTTTCCATAAATTAAATTTTTTGAGTCTGTATGCTCAGATTAACGATTAACCGCTTAGTCGATTAATTGACAATTACTTCAATAATCGATTTATTACAATTAATTGTTTCAGCCATATTAACAATAACATGAAAGCGATGAACATCTACCTGACGTCTATGTCCACTCCTTTGTTTTTACACTGCTGAATGGCTTTAATAACTGTCTCAATGTAACTCTTTTTTGTTAGTCCTGGAATTAAAAAAGCATCATAAACCAAAGTTAGATTCTAAGCAGTGAAACATGACGTCAAAGTATCTAAATCCATCTTTAAGATTCGAACCAGTGTGATTCTCTTCCCTCGGTGTGCTTCTGAGTTCAAGATATTTAACATTATCAGCTGCAAACTCTTTGATAACATCCGTCGCCACCTGGATTAGAAATAAAAAATCTGTGAGTGGAAATCTGGAAAAAGTATTTTAAATAAAAGTTGTTTTACTAAAGATCAGTGCTCACCATCAGGATATCCTCCTCTGTGTCCACCAGTTTGTGGATTACTTTGAAGACCTCAAAACATCTGCAAACATGGAAGTAAAAGGTAGATATCTGATGTTGTAGAATGAGATAATGAACAACGATTTAACACGACTTTAAATTCTCAACGTCACAAAAAACTGGTGTTATAGCAGCTGTGTGTCCATGATCAAACCACAAAACTAACCCAGTTCATGACGCTTATAATCAGCACCCTTCACGTATAGAGGTATTAAGAGCTTATGATAAGTTCATCTTTTATTGCAGAATTGTAATATAAGTCTGAAAAATCCAGTAATTTTACCCCACTAAGAAGTGCAGCCTCTTTTATCAGAGGTAAAATAATATTGTTAATTAACTTTTTAGGGTAAGATCTGTTATATTAACCTCCTGTTGTGATTAGTATGTATTTGTACATTGCAGTATGAGGGCCATTGTAGATAGAACTAAAGCAGGAGTAAATTTTTACCAAAAAACTCTGAAATTTTTAAATTAATCTCAGAGATTTTCTGGAAAAAAACCTGGAAATTTATGAGGTCCAAAAGTCAAAAATGTCAAGAAAAAAGAATTAGAAATTTTGATACTAATCTCAGAAAAAACTTGAAAATATTAATTCTCAAATCTTATGAATTTTTAGATTAAAATGATACATTTTCTAGAAAGGAATCTGGATGTTTCCTGGGCTTGTAAAGTTGAATATTTTCGACTTTTGGACATTTTCTGTGTTTCAAAAGCTAAAAATGTTGGACTTTTGGATTTCAGAAATGTCCAAGTTCTTTTCTAGAAAATGTACCATTTTAATCTCAAACTTAATAAGATTTGAGATTAAATATTCTCAAGTTTTTTCTGAGAATAATTTTGAGATTTCTAATTCTTTCTACTTGACATTTTTGACTTTTGCAGCTCCTGAATTTCCATGTTTTTTTTCTAGAAAATCTCTGAGATGAAACGAAACAATTCAGAGTTTTTCTCGCAAATTTTCGACTTTCTGAGGCCGAAAAATTTTCACATTTTTCAAGAAAATTTCCGAAACCAATCTCAAAATATCTCCCTTTTTATACGGGGAGATATGGGCGGACATTTATATATCGTTCCTATCTATAATGGCCCTCACACGCCGCCGTACATTTGCGCTATAATCTAGATTAGTGTATAGTCTGACTCGTCCAGTGTCCTCCGCTGGCCTTTGCCGATGGCCGTCATGCTGTGTTCAATGTTCAGGTGTGGTTTCCGCCGGATGAGCTTCTCCATGGTCTGAACGCTCACCGATCCGTTCAGGTGAGCATGAAGCTCCTGTTCACAAGTCAAAACGCTGACGTTAGCCTTTTAAAGCGAACAACACACTCCTGCTGTTTTTCTCTCCCAAAACATTTTTCTTCTTCTCGTAAAACACATCACAGAGTTTCCTCACCACCTTCGGTAGATCCTTATAAAACTCAGCGTTATCGTCCATCTCACAGTAAAATCACAGCCCGAGTCTCGGTCTCCAACTAGTCCTGTCGGTATTTTCAGTGCACGTTTTCCCGATGCACCTCGTGCCACACAGAAATCCTTCCCTCATTCCGCAGCTCAGTTCCGGGTCCCTCAGCGAATCTCCTCCGTTTTTATTCATCCTTTCGGAAATCTTTAATTTTTAACGTTTAAGAAAACTATATTAAAGAAAACGTAATGTAATAATATTCTATATAGTTGCAGAAAAGAAAGCATCACGATTAAATGCTTATAGTTTAACAGAAGTAGAGAAAATGTAGTTCATGTTTCTGGTTTTGTAATACTGTAATACTTCACTTTTAAAGACTTTATTTCATTTCATTCATCTTGTTTTGCCCTCCAACTGCAGATTATAACTTGTGGTTCCTACATAAATATGTCAGCTTTAGGTTATAAAGTCTCTCCTTTGCTTCCATGATATATTAGGAAGGTAAATACTTTGTACTCTAAAAAAACTCAGCTGAAGCCTCTATTTTAATCATTTAACATAAACAATATTAATATTTATTGCAGTAGCACTATGTGTCTTTTTCTTCCTACTTCCCTTTTTATTTGTGATGTTTGTGTTCACCATTATTGTGTGTAAATTTGGTTTCCTCTTTATTCTTGGTAGGTGTTCACTCAGTGTTTGTGTCTCTTTTCTGCCGTTGATTCCTGATGGGTTGAGGCAGATGGCTGCTCATATTATCCCTCTTTCTGGATGTTTCTTCCTGTTCAATATGAATTGTTCCTCTTCACTTCTTTCCACTGCAAAAACACAAACTCTTACCAAGTAATTTTTGGTCTAGTTTCTAGAGCAAATATCTTAGTACATTTGAAATAAGACAAATGAACTGAAAAGTTACTTTTTAGTAAGATATAGAGGCTTCTTTTAAGTAAATAATTTCTTAATATTGATGAAAAATGCTAGTTAAGTTGGTAGATTATTTCACTTATAAAAATTTGTAAACATTTTTCCCTGGTTATAAATTAATTTAACTGCCAATGGAAGTAGACCTTTTTCCATCAATATTAAGAAATTATTTACTTAAAACAAGCCTTTATATTTTTCTAAAAAAAGTACTTTTAAGTTAGTTTGTCTTATATCAAATGTACTAAGATATTTGCACTAGAAACTAGACCTAGATTACAGACACCAACAGGAACGCCTGTATCGACGTTTCCTCCCCGACTTCTGACGGGTGTGAAATTAATACTTCCTTTAACTCAAAAGTCACGTCGATACAGTAGAAAACTTTTGTTCTCTTCCAGTGAAGACACTCGTCAAACATGAATCATTTTCTCTGTAAAAGAGACCTCGTAGCAGTAATCCATATTTTTATAACCTCTTGTTTTGGTTACTGTTCTTTTTTCAATGAGTTGGTTTCTTTCTTACAACCGTGACAAAAAATACCGCAACTTGCCGAATGTCAGATAAACGCAAAACAAAGGGACATTTTGCTGACTTTCTGTTATTCTTTGAATTCATGTAAAGATTCTTTAGTGTTTACATATCCATTTTATTTATCTGATTCCTCACTATTTACATCTTTTTTCATAAACTTTTATATCAGTCGCGTACCTTTTATACTGTGGTTGTCTTTTACTTTTAGCTTTATTGTCTAGTAAGTTATTAAGTCTCCTTGATTTAAAAGCGCTTCAATTAATTTCAAAGTGGCATGTTTTCTTAAAACTGTTTTTTTTAATTGTAGAAAGTGGCAGCATCGTACATTTTTTACCATTCAAAATCCTTTGAGTCCCCCAAATATTCACGTTTTTCAGTCAGATTTAGATTTTTGAAGTAAAATTTTTATACCGGCTGCTTTTCTTGACTCACAAATAAACCGAGAAGTATTAAACATTATCAGACAAATGAAGCCGTCATTTCATTTGAGCTCTTTAAACAAAATAATTCAACATTCAAAGAATAAGCTGTACCTGGAGACATAAAAAAATAATAATACATCAAGTACTGAGAAGCAAATCCTACTCAAGAGTGTATTTCCTCTTCGTCTCTGTTGACAAGTTAAAGGTTGGCACCAATATGATGAGGGATATAAAATGGAAAATAAAGTGAAAACAGGTTAAGGCAACTGTTCAAAAGAAGGACTTGATGCTATTAAAGTTATTTATTTTCTTCAGATAAAGTGTGGAAGGACAAACAGCTCAGCCGCTGAGAGCTGCTGAGTTTGAAACAATCTGACACGAGGCAATAAGAAGCAAATGTTTGCACTGCAAAAAAAAAAAAATAAAAAATCAAAGTCTTACCACAGCACAGTTGAAATAAGACAAACGTAATGTAGAGGCTTGTTTTAAGTCCTTAACATTGATGAAAATGTACTTGTTCCATGGGCAGATAAATTAACTTATAACACGGAAAAAAGTCTTGTTATAAATTAAATAATCTGCCAGTGGAACTGCTACTTTTTCATCAATATTAAGGAATTATTTACTTAAAAGAAGCCTCTATATTACGTGCATCAAACTCAAAGTCCGGGGGCCAAATCCGGCCCGCCACAGCTTCGTATGTGGCCCTCTAGACTCTTAAATATTATTTTATCAGTCAAATAAATTCAGGTTTATCGGTTTACTGCCAAATTATATCAAGCAATCCCTCCACTTTCCTGCAGATTATTGTGAAAATTCATGTAAAATCAAGAAATCGCTGCACTTTTTTGCGTTTATTGCAGATTTTTGGCCAAAACAATAAAAAACATTGGATTCAAGTGACTTTTTAATCCCACTTGCGGTGTTTCTTACTTCTACGAAACAGCTGCTTCACCCTAACATGATGTCAAGTTATAATCCATAACAACTACTAATAAAAACTTGCATATCCTGTCATACATAAGTGCAAATATTTCTAAATTAGCACCACAAACACTCTGATTTTTACTGCAAAAAATTCCAAAAACAGTCGCAAAATCCAGGAGGGACTGAACAGATGTTCGATATTTCATTTTAAGAATTTATTTATATACTTTAACAGTTTGTTCATGGATTTATCAATAGATTCTGGCACAATTGGCTCTTTAAAAGCATTCATGATCTTGATTTGGACCAAAACAAAATTTGACGCCCCTGCTCTGTATGTTGCTAAATAAGTTACCTTTAAGTTAGCTTGTCTTATTTCACATGTACTAAGGTAGTAAGTAGAAACTAGACCAAAAATGCTTGGTAAGATTTTGCATTTTTTGCAGTGTGGACAGTTGTACTTTACAGTGAAATGCAAAGAAAACGCTTTGACGTTTTATCAGAGGAGCAGTCCTTGCTTTGAGGAGTCAAAACGGACAGCGGGAGATCATTTTTTCTGAATAATATGTTGTAGCCATTCCTTCAGCATCTGGAAGCTCGGCCGCGCCGCCGGATCCAGGTTCCAGCACTGCTTCATGATGTTATACACGACTTCGGGACAGCCATCAGGACAGTCCATTTTGTAGCCCTTTTCCACTCGCGGCACAACTTCTTTTAACGGCTGGAGAGAAAAATAAAAAACAGCAAAGTTGAAACCAGAGAAAATGTATTTTAAAAAAAAAAGAAGAGAGAAACATTTGTTCTACGTTGAGATTAATACTTACAATTCTTGGATAGGGAACTCGGCCAAAAGAGTAAATCTCCCAAAGTAAAATGCCGTAGCTCCATACGTCTGACTTAGTGGAAAATTTCTGTTAATACAAGAAATAGAAGATTTTTTTTAACCCGACTTATTTATATCCAATGTTTTTGCTTTTTTGTGTAATTTTAAATGTTTCAGATCATCAAAAAGTGGTAAAATTAGAAAGAGATAACTGGAGTAAATAATTAAAAAAAAAAGTTTTCAAATGACATTTTTCACCTTTTACAGGAAAAAAGCTCTCCAAACAAACCTGTGAAAAGATAATTTCCACAAGCTAATTTCCACAAGCTACAGCTTTAACTGATTGCTGCCCGACATGAAGAACTAAAAAAATGGGTAAGTAGAATCTGCCTGACAACATGAAGTAGGCTAAAAAACTTTAAAAAGCTGCTGACATTTATCTGCCTGACATTGTAAATCACTTGTCCTGTCTGTTTAAATTTGTGTTTTTATCTGTGGTTTTATAAATACAGTGTAGCACTTTGGTCCAATTAATGTCTTTTTAAATAAATTGAAACTGACACTGACATATAAAGCATTAAAAACGACAAACCATCAAACCACATTAACATTCTGACAGTCAAACACAGTGGTGGTCGTTAAAGGTCTTCATCAATCCTGACCTCTCGTTCCGATTTCTGCTGATAACTGATCGATATTTCTGATAACTGATCGTGTCAGGTGATAAATGGTCACAATACATCTTCAGTGTTCTTGTCTTATTTGACTGGAATACACTAAACAAATAAAAATAATACAAACTTGTTTTAGTTGCACATGAGATAAATAAAATAAATCATGCAATTAGAAATTATTAAGCTCGCTTTAATGTGATTTATTGATTAATGGATTTATTGTGGCAGGCTTAATTGAGCAGTTCATGCTCAGAATCTCTCTGAACAATGGCAACATAGAGAGGAAATGATTGACAAAAAACTTTAAAGAAAATAAAATCAAGGACATTTCTGAATGTGAAAAGTTGACAATTGGCTTGAAAAAAAAAAATAAATTTTGAGATTAATCTAAGAAATTTTCTTGGAAAAGTAAAAACTTTTTGACTTTTATTTCTCGCAAAGTTTCAACTTGTGGAGCTCAGAAACTTCCTTGTATTTTTCTAGAAAATGTCCAAGTTTTTTTGGCAGAAATTCCTCATTTCTTTTATCTACAATGGCCCAAACGCACCACCAGAGGTCGGACAGCGTTTTTCCTGGTTCTTTTGCATTGACTTTGTTTAAAATAAAAAATATTAGCTTTATAAACTAAAAGTTTCTAGCAGCTTGAAGCTCTGCTGCGTCTGACTGTACCTTTTCTCTGAGGGCTTCTGGTGCCGTCCATTTAACAGGCAGCTTGGCCGTATCCTGAGTCGACGACGCCTCTTTGGTCAAACCAAAGTCGCTGACTTTGGCGATGTTGTCCTCCGACACGAGAACGTTTCTGGCTGCTAGGTCTCGGTGCACGAAGTTGTTGGCCTCCAGGTAAGCCATGGCTTCACAGACGTCTCTGCAGAAGTAAAACACAGGTGATAAAAACGAGGCTCAGGAAGCGCTAACCAAACGCTACGACACACAGGTTTCTTCATATTCAGATACTCATCTTTAGTTTAACAAAGCTTCAAAATCAGAAACATTTTATCACATGTGGTAAAAAAAAAACTAACCAAGCACATCACTCTGAACATACTACACTGTGGTGACACATGGTGGTGGCAGCATCATACTATGGGAACGTGTTTCATCAGCAGGGACCACAATCTAACTTTTTAATCTACATTCAAACTAATAATGCGGCTTAAAAAATCTACTACTGCACCCTACTGGCAGCATCATGATGGTCTGTCACATTAATGTCACACAATATTATTCAAGTTTGTGATTTTATATTAATACAATTTTAAAAAGTGCCATATGTTAACACTGTAAAACTGTATTTTTACCCCTGGTTATCATATTTTCATATTTTATTTTAAACTAACAATCATGTTAATATTTTAGTAAAATTAAACCAGCATTGCAAATAATGAAAATGAGCAGCACAAACTGTTTTCTACATGTCTATTGTGTAAAATCCTTTTATTTGATCAAAAGGGAGTATTTACATGTTCAGGTGAAATTTAAGGCTCAACTTGCTTTTGTTGCAACAAGAATTATGTTTCCTGTAAATTAGCTAAATAAATATCTGAACCTGTTATCGTTTAAGCTTTTTTATTTATTTATAAAAATTAATTTAATTCAGTAAAATCATAACAATCCTAAGGAGAAGGTAAATGTCAAATATTTATATTTTTAAGTGTTTCACACTTTTCCGTACTGCAAACTTGAATCTTTCAGCTAAATTGTTGTGTTAATAGTGCGGCATTGTCTCCATGGTTACGGTTAGACGCGTCTCCATAATGCCATATTTGATATAATCTTTATGATCATACTTACTTATAAAGTTTATGAATCTTCTAATCTTGTAAAGAAATGTTTGCTGTAAACCTGTGATTACACTGAGCGCTGCCAATCAATATGTATGATTAAAGGCTGCTATTGATCACCGCCGTATCTTAAAATGGCAAGTTTGGTTTATGTCGTTCTCTGTTTGTGCAGCCGACCTCGCAGAAAGCTGTGATCATTTTTAAAGTGAAATCGACCAAATAAAAGTGATATTAAGTTACAAATGTCTGTTTTTAGATGAGCTTTAAAGGAGCGCATTGGTTGTTTTGACGTCCGTCATGGCGGAGTGGGCGGAGCTCTGGAGAGCGTGACGTCGCCTAAAAGTTGTCAATAAGGAGCTGAACAAGCCATCTGGGATTTCACAAATTGAGAATTGCTTTCACAACTTCACAAATTGTGAAATCCCAGATGGGAAAGTAGTCTGAGTGTATGTAAACATCTGAATGTGATTAATACAATAAAATCTGTAAGATTTGCTCTGTTATTATCCTGACATTTAGCTAAAAGAACTGCTTTGTGTAACGGACCTAAAACTGGAAAAGCATAGTCTGGTTTCCTGTCAGACAGTGAAAAAAAATGATTATTTTAAACAGCATATGTAGACATCTGAATACTCACAAAGCAAAATTAAGGAGAGCTTCTCCACCAAGTACCGTTCGACCTCTGGACCGTAGGTAGTCTACTAAACAGCCCTGAAATATCAAAACATTTTTTTAATGTTTTAAGTTAAAAACTCTCCCAGCTGGGACAAATAATCCAGTATGTGTCCTCCTACCTTGGCCATATATTCAGTAACTATAAAAAGACTCCCATTCTCTTCTACGATCACACCAAGCAGCTGTACCAGATTATTGTGCCGTAGTTGCCTAAGGAGAAGGAAGGGCATGAGGATGTCACAATGGGCTTTTTTGTTTCTGAGATGCTGTATTTCTGTATTTTAAGGCCTTACGTCATGACAGAGGCTTCTGCAATAAAAGCCTGAGCCGTTGCATCGTTTTTTATGCACTTCACAGCTACTTTTGTCCCTCTGTAGTCTCCCACCATCACATCTGGAGAAAAAACAAACAGCTGATCACAAAATGGGAAAATGTGCAACAGTAACAGCAACCTTTTGTAATGGATATGCTGCCATTTAAGTTTTTAATAGTCCCAATCGATTGGGTTTTAGTTGATGGACCAACACAAAGTAGCAACAACTGAGAAGCAGGAAGAAAAATATTTATGGCTCCCCATTTTTAGAGCAAATAAGATATGAAAAGAGTGTTTTCTACCCCTTCCTATAATGCCCTCAAATAAAATCTGCCAATTGCCTTCACACTGCAAATACACAAAATCTGAGTTAGTATTTTTGTCAAGTTTCTTGTGCAAATATCAGTACATTTAAATTAAGACAAAACTAACTTTTAAGTATTTACTTTTGAGCAGAATATGGGAAATTTTGGCAAGAACTGAAAACTCGACTGAGTGAGGAATTTTCTAAAAGTAGAAATAAATAAATAACAATGAAGTGAATAAAATGCACAACATACTTTTCAGTTTGTTATCTGAAGAAAACAATTAAAACAGTCCCTCCTTTTCCTTCCACCTTGCAGTTATGAAATCTTTTGTTTTGGTTAACCAGATAAAACCTTTATCTTTGTGTATAAATGCAGTGTAGATCTTTAGACTCGCTTATACTGAATTCTCACTTTGAATATTAAAACAGGAAATGCTTGTGCATGGAGAAGTAAAGCTACTTACCTCCAAATTCTCCTTTTCCAATAACCTGATGAAGCTTCAAGTCTTTTCTGTTCATCGACCATCCACCTGTTGGAAAAGACATATTGGTGGCAACATGTTGTGATAAAGAAAAGGTCCATGCATCATTAATAAACTTCGTCTTACTCCTGGAGAATTCATCCTGCGCGGCCACAGTTCCTTCCTCCAGCTTTGGTTTTATGAGCTTGGTGCACAAACCGTCTGCATCTTTGGTGTAGTGCTGGACACAGAAAGAGAACCAAAACATGGTCAAATGAAGATAATTTACAGTCACAATGATACACTGAAACAAAGAAAGCTGTAATTATTTCAGTAAGGAACTAAAACTTCCTTTATACACTGCAAAAACCCAAAACCGTACCAAGATATTTTGGTTTCGTTTCTGGTGCAAATATCTCCGTATACATGAAATAAGACAAAAGTGACTTGCAAGTACGTTTTCAGCAACATGAAGGAGCTTTTTTTCAGTAAATAATTTCTTAACATTGATGAAAAGTCCAGCTGCAGGCAGGAGGCTGAGGAGCATCAGGAGCAAAACCACCGGGATCAGAAACAGCTTCTTCACTTCAGCCGTCAAACTCCTGAACTCAAGCTAACCGCTTCATCTCATAGATTATCTACACACACGTCTATCTATCACATTAATTACTTTATTACTTATGTATTTTTGTGTAGTAAATTTCTTAATCTGGGACCTGAGCCCTAATTTTGTACCACAAACAAGTGAAGGTTGAATGACAGTAAAAACTCCTTAAATCCAGATTATTTCACCTGTTTTATGAGGAAAATAATCCGCTAGTCGAACCAGAAAGTTTTCATCCCTACATATTGACTTAAATCAAGCTCCCATATGTTGCTGAAAACTTACTTGCAAGTTAATTTAGTTTTATTTCAGTTGCAGTAGAAACTAGACAAAAATACATTTTCATTTAGTTTCTCTTCGTGTGCTGCTGCACAGATTAACACAAATAAAAGGTCATGTTGTCACTCTAAATAAAAAGCTGAGAGCTCGAAGGCTGTCTGCCTCATTTGCATCATCCACAGACTGCTAATGAGTCAGAAGGAGGAAGAGAGACAGAAAGCATGAAAAACAAGACTAATCAGGGCACATTTAGCCTGAAAGATGCTATTCCTGATATAACATCCGCTAAGTGTTGCACAGAAGTTCATTCCAAAGTGTTTTAACTATGAAATAAATTCTTGGATTAAACAGACACCGCCACTTATATATCTGCATTAGATAGCAGCCAATTTATGATTAATTTGGGGGGGAAAAATAGACTTTCTATGCTTACTACCAAACTAAAAAAAGTTGTGAAAACAGAGCAACTCAGAAAGTTCCTCAACCTTTACAATTTAAAGGACTTTATTTTGTCCTGCTCCAAAAATTTACATTCATCTCAAGCCAGAAAACGACTGAAATCTTTTAATTTTTACTTTGTGTTTATAAAAACCTTCAGTTTGTTTTATGGTGAAGCTGTTTCATTTCTCCAAAGAGCCTTAGAGGAAGGCAAATAATCCAATATTTTGAACAGATTATTATTTATTTGGGTCTTTAGGGGGGTAGCTTTTGGGAAAAACAGGATCGGCATCAACTTACACAGGTGTTTCTGTTTACCTGAGCTACCTGTAAATCCGTGCTACCGTGTCGTAATGCGCGTGCCCACATCGATGCGACGCCACATACTGCTGACTCAGCAGATTTCTTATAAATACGTCCTACCTGTGGAAGTTTTGTTTCATGTGTTTTTATTTCATCGAAGATTACGGTAAGCTTTATTTAATTTATTTTATACCTTTCATTAAGCTGCCGTATTTCGTCATGTTTCTACTTTACATGACAGGCAGATTATAAATGTTTTAGTTTGCTGTCTGTTTGGCGGTTTTTTGGACTGTTTTGCCCCTGTATTTTAAAATATTTTAGTTTAATTACACTCATTTTTTATTGTTAAACTTTGCTAAACAGATGTTAGCGATACTATGTGGGATTGGAGCCGTGTAACATTAGTGTGTATTAATCATATCATAGTTTTAGACGCGTAGCCCTGACAGACTTAGCGTCTATCCGCGTTATGGTAGGAAAATCTGACGAGGTAGCGCTGATAGTCAGAACACCGGCCATGTTTGGATCAACGTCCAGTTTCCTGTCAGGGTCTCAGCTGCCAGTTAGACGGCAAAAAAAGTTTAGGAAATGGAAATCTAAACTAACTGTTTATTTTTTGCAGGTCTTTCTGGGTAAAGTTTCTGCCAGTTTTGCACATCTACCAACGAAAGTTTCAGTTTTTAAGTTCATCAGCGAGATTTATAGTGAGATTGAAATACACACAGATGGCTCTATTTACTAAATAACAGGCATTTGTTTGCACTTTAATTTTATTTTAGCGTATCAGAGTACAAGGGTCTCCATATAAATATAAACCACATGTTTCTTTCTCCTTTTTTTGTCAAAAACTATGTCAACTTCCCCTGCAATTGCAGCTACATTCTTCTTTATGTTGATTTATTGCAGAAATTCCCCCAAAAACACATGTTTCTGGTTATACCAAGACAAGTTGTGGAAAAAGTTCCAGCATAAATATGGTTGTGTGTATAAATTTTTAGTGAAAAGGACCTGGACACGCATGACTGAGGCTAAAACCGTCTGCTTGTGCTTTAAGAATGCAGCGTTTAGTGTTTTTTATGGTGGTTTTATTGTTATCATTGCATTTCTTGGTCCCTGTGTTGTTTGGCTTTGCAGAAAATGTAGATGAAAAACTTAAAACACACCAACAGAGCTGCTGCCACAAAAAACCAGCGCTCACTGTGCAGTGTGACCTGCTGGCCTGTAGAGGGCTCTCTAAGCAAATCTGAATGCTTCATTTATACAGAGAATATAAATGAAGCATTCTACTTTTACTTAGTAAGAGTTTTTTTTTTTTAAAGTTGCAGCTCAAAATAAGATCTTTACACAGGAAAAGCAGCCAGTTTGACAGTAAAAGCGTCTTGCCTTTTTGAGGTTATAACTCTGAGCCTCAGCATAGTGTTCACTTCCTCTTTGACACTTCCTGTTCACCACATGTTCCAGGAACTACATATTGTCTGTGAAGTTGTGCAGTTATGTTTGCACTTTTAATCCCCTCCCACCTTAACTCCCAAACCATATGTAAAAATAATGCATTTATTTGTGGCATCTAAACTGTGAGTCTCACCTCAACCAGCTGCATGAGATTCTCGAAATAGGCTTCCTCGTCAATAGTGAGCTTTCCGTTTTTGTAGATGATGCGGTAGTGCTCCACCTTCCCGTCGCAGCTCACACACAAGGTGTAGTCGCCGGGGAAGTTGGTGCTCTCGCGCACCAAGAACAGGCCCGTCTCAGGGGGGTCGAGCAGCAGCTCGGCCTGGTCTCGCGTTATCTTCCCGTGGAACCATCTGCAAGAATCGGGGAGCAATTATCACACTCAAGAAAAACAGAAACAGTCCATTTACAAGAGAAACAATAATACAAAACATGTAATTACATCAGTATTCAAACACAGGAGACTTTAGATGTATAGGTCAGTAACTTTGAGAGTTTAGCTTAATTTTATCTTTTTATTTCAACGCCTTCTTTCTTTGTTTCATGGACTGTTCTTCTAATTTACATGTTTAGTGTTAATGTTCAACTTTGCATAGTATTTTACATGGGATCTCGTCCTTCTGCATGAAATATGCACATAAAATGGCTTCACTGCTCTCTTTTTGCACACAGAAACAGTTGCTCTTATACTTGGCTGCACAGCATCAGGAAAACATGCAGTTTTATAAATATAGTTAAATATAGTTAAATACTGCGATCGCTGCAATTAACATATTTTGCTCAGTTTTCAACTGACTTTTCCACTGCTATTATTTCAATACTACTTTATATAAAAGTTAAGGTTTGGGTAGCTGATTTTCTGTTACTTTATATCCATAAATTCATCCGACCATCAAATATATTGTTGACTTGCAGCGTGCAAATGCATGGCGTTTGAAAAAAAGCCCAGGAAATATTCCATCCAATCAGTCCTTTGTGATTCTGCCTTTAACATTGACGTATGTTATGCAGCTCAACTGTTTATTAAATAGAAGTATTTATGACAGGAAAAAGAGAAGGTTAAATAGTATAAATGGCTCTTAATAACTCAGAATGAAAAGTCTAAACCAAACTGAAATTACAATAATGATAACTGCAGTTATTCTTTTTTACGATGTTGCTGATTCTTTGAAAAATACTTACGTTGATTAGCTAAAACATTCTTACTTTTCAAGAATCAGGCAAACATCATAGTTAATGCTGCAAACATGGTAAACATGCTGATCACACTAAATCCTAAAAATAGATGCTAAAGCGTAAACTAAATAATTTATAACAAATAACTGTGAAAAATAAAAGGGAAATTGTGTTTAATTGCAAAGCCGTTACGATTTGTTTATAGTTGCATTGAAACAATATAATAATGAAAAAAATCTGATATATATGTATTTTAGTGATAAGTTAAACAGAACTGTTTTTCTGAAATTATTGTGTCCAAGAAAGTTAAATTGCTTGTGACTTTGTGTTTTTATCAGGGCTCTGTGATCTGGATATATTCTTATCTCTTTATCTTTAAATAGATATAAACTAAAAAACAAAAATCAAAATTTGCAACTAAAAACAGAAACTTTCAGGTACTTCATATCCATCAACTAAAAATCACAGATATTTTCATGAAGTGATAAAAACAAGAACAAGTCATGAAAGAAGATAAGATCAAACTAGAACAGCTAGCAGTTATCAACGGTTCTGAGCCCGACCCAGCAGGCCCGCTCCTGTCCCCGTCACCCCTTCTGCACTACGTCAGTTGGAAACTCCCATCTACGTCTTAGTAAAACGTAGCATGCCAATATCATAAAAAATCAAATTATTGCTCAATGTTTGTAAAAGAACATCCACTCTGCCTGAGTTATGCATTTAGTCTCAGAAAAGTTCATCCTCCATTACCTCATTGACCCTAAATGAACCTTTGATGCAAATAATTGAAATGATGATTATGGTACTTTGCATAGTCCCTGTGACCAGTTATATTACAGAGGCAGTCAAATATTCAAATGCAGCTTTCTGAGGGTACAGAAACTGCATTTGCATGTGGCTCCAGAGAAAATTTAAATATCATGCAGAGCTTGTTGGAAAGCTCAGGACAAAAGCATTTCATCAAAGAAGTAGAATCCTCCTCCGTCTCAATCGTTGACAAAGGCGTTTCCTGCAACTGTTTTTGTATTAGAGGATAATTATAACCTTTCTGAAAATGTAAATAGCTTTATCTCATCTTAGACTCTATAATAAGAACTTTTAACACCAAGGGTGGTAGCAGCTTTCATGACTTCCTATTAGAGATTTGGTATCAAATCATTTTTTCATATCATTACTATTTGCGTGTTGGTGCATGTTCAGCTTTATCTTCATGAAAATATTAAAGACAATTCTGTGATCAGGAGCCCTAAAAATAAACCTGTTATCCATGCAAAGATGCACACACACGCGGAAACCCGTCACGTGGGCAAAACCGGGGTAAGATTTTTGAGATTACTTCCGTCTAAAATAGAAGAGGAGACAACAGGAAACTGTGTCGAGTTCATGCAAAGCTGAGGTGGAGGCAGACACCAGAGCTCTGCAATTACAACACAGGCCGAACAAACTGAGGCCTCCATTCACACAACCACAGCAGCACTGCTACGGCTAAACAGGCCACTGGCTTCTGCAACCACACAGTCATAGGAAGAGGCTCGTTTGGGCCATTTCTGTAAACACCAGGCTGAGATGGTGTGGTTGCAAGAGGGTTGAGCAACAGAAGCCTTAACCTAATCCTGATCATTGTAAAAGTTAAAGATTAGATTGTGGCGGGGAGCTAGTAAAAGTTAAAATTATGCTAGCATGAACAAAAAAAAAAAGTCACATTTGGCGTTTCTATTGTTAGCGAAAACGACTCAAAGTCGATTAGTAACTTCCAAAATAGATTTTTTACACTAAAAGGGCCTTCTGGGTCGCACCCTCTAACCATACATGTGCTTCCAGCTATAAATGCAGCATCTGCGAGTATATTCACATTCATTTAGGAGTGTTAATGTTAAACTGCTGGTACTTTGGTGAAAGGATAATTCCTCGTTGCAATATTTACATCCAAACTTCCATCACAATGTTTTTTTTAAAGCCAGTTTGGCTCTCTTCGCTCATCTTTTCTCTCTGCGTTGTTGACCGCAGTACAAGACCGTGAAATGTGCTGATTTGAATTCAGCAATCCTCCGTGAGAGCGAGGCTTTTAGGTCAAAGTAGGTCATGCAAATGATGTGTAATGTGTGAAATTAACGTGTTGCGCTTTTTAGATGAATCATAGCCGTTAACTTTGACAACTCAGAGTTTTGACACGCTACCTGCCCAAGAGAGTCTCACCATTCAAACCGTTTCTACTCCAAGACTAAAGCAATTTTAATTTTGAGTTTTATTAAAGGAACAGACCAAAACTAAGAGAAAAGAACAAATCACCGTCTAGCAGGTAGCCAGCAGCCAGAACCTCTGAGGTGACCGCAGCTAATGTTTGGTTGCATGAAATTCTCCAACCAAACGCTGATGATAATAACTGCCAGTTTTTTAAGTGTCCTCTGACAGTTTTCCAACTCTAAAGCTATGACGGCAATTTCAAAACATCAGTCTGGTATGTCTTCCCATGTAGTTCTAAAAGTTGTAACATCGATTTGTTCTGAGGTCATGAAAAGGCAATTTCATGATCTGAAAATAGAATAAAATAATAAAAACATCTTCACAGCAATGAAACCCTTTGAATTGTTGACCAGCTTTTTGCATGTTTTGATTTATCTTTGGATCACTGCAAAACATGTTGGTAAAATTAAAACCTTACTTTAACCAAAACCTTGCAGGGTTTTAGCTTCAAATATTATCTGAAGTTCACATTAATTAGAGTACTTGACTGCATACGAGTGTTTTAATGTCCTGTCCATCAAGCACATCTGACATTAGCTTGAAAACAAACTGCAGAGGGATTTGGAGTCGAGGGTCTGCAACTCAAAGCCAACAAAAAGTAAACTGCAAATACTATTAACAATGCTGGTCAGAACTGGAGCAGAAATGACTACTGCTGCAATTTATGTTCTTTTAATTAGTTAAGTAGGTAATCATCACTGTGGCAACTTATAGGTGGATAAATCACAATCTGTACTTTATTTAATGGCTAATTCCTGCTTGGTTGGACATTGTGCTGTACACAGTCTGTGTTTTCATTAACAATGAATGTGTGCAAGTTGAAATTGGTGTGTTTTTATGCATTTTCGCTACGTGTCTCGTGTGATATCCAAAAAGTGTTTCCATCGCAGTTTTGCGGAATACGTCTAATTTGATACGGCCAACAAACCGGCTTATAAAGTGTAAAAAGTTTTGGTAGCGCATTTCCTTTGAGTGAATTTATTCTCGTAATAAATCAACAGGAAGATGTTACTACTGTCAAAAGCAACAAAGAAGACAACAGGAAGTAGCAGAATGATAATGGTTTTGTTTTGGGGGTTTTTTGGACAATGTGCAGCTGGCTCCTCTAGGGCTCTCTCAGTGTCGCACGGTTCATAGAAACGTACGAGTCATTTCAACATGTTCTGTAAAATCGCAAACAATTTCCCCAAAACGCTGCATACGTAGCCGCTCCGGGGCATAATGGCTTTTTACTCCAACCCGTCACCAGAATTTCATGACGTATCAGAAGCTTATTTACGTGTCATTTTATTTTAATTTAATTTCTCATTTAATGAAAACTGTGTGTTTTCGACATTAGCAGAACAGCGACAAAGATTTGAGCACATTTGACATTTAGGTGCAGATTTTGATGCCCAAGTCACTTTCGACTTCACTCCTCTGATTTGTGTTATTTTTCTTTTGTGTCACACATGGATATGATGAAAATAAACCCGGTGCGCTACAAGCCCCAACACAACTAAGAAGTGAAAGTTGTAAAAATGACGATGTAAGTCCCTCCAGAAGCTTGAGTAATCTGTCCACTTACGGCATGAGACTCAGCTTGCCTCCCGATTTCACACCTTCTCTTTTCTGGACGTAGTTCGCTGGGATCGTTCCCTCTTGGCCCGCGGCATTTTTAGCATGGTACCAGTTTGGATCCTGGAAACACAAGAATGTCAGCAGTGGAAAATCTCATCCGAAGGAGGAATGTTTTACCCTGACAGTCAGGAATGGAGACTCACTTTTGTGACCACGATGATCGTCAACACGTCTCCTTTGTTGAACGGCAGGTCCTGCTCCGATGTGCCTTTGAAGTTGTACCTCGCCACGCACTCGGTGCCCTGCGGCCACGGACTCTGGAGCATCGGGGCGGATACGCCGGGTCAGAAACTCAGAATAAATTCATAACGCTTTAACTGAAACCTAACATAATGGCTGTCATGAACATGGAGGAGTCTTAATGGATGTTAATGACTGTTGTCATTGAGTGTCATTCTGTAAATAATCAAGTTTATTTTTATTACACATTTCAGCTCAAAGTGCTTTACATCACAAAAACACAAAATCAACAATTGAAGCAACTCTAACCAAGTGGGTTTTATAGTCTGGATTTAAATCCACTCAGTGTTTCGGCTGTTTTACAGTTTTCTGAAAGTTTGTTCCAGATTTGTGGTGCATAGAAGCTGAATGCTGCTTCTCCATGTCTGGTTCTGGTTCTGGGGATGCAGAGCAGAACCAGAACCAGAGAGATCTAAAAGGTTGCTATGACAACAGCAAATATTTAATATGTTAATATTCAGTGATTTATAAACTAACAGTATTTTAAAGTCCATTCTCTGAGCTACAGGGAGCCAGAGGAAGGACTTTAGAACTGGGTGATGTTCTCTAACTTCCTGGTTTTAGTCAGAACTCCAGCAGCATCGTTCTGGATCAGCTGCACTGTAAAGCATTTGAGCTGCATTTAGTTGTGTCTACTATCTTTTACTCTTAAAGTAAAATAAATTTATCCAGTTTTAGATTTTGAATCTAAATGTGAGTTTGTGAAAGATAAACTTACAGCAGTAAGTTGTGTTAACGTTTTATTAATTTAGTCAAACCTCCAAGAGTTGAATAAACTA
>CAEGAD010038585.1:0-60000 GCA_903067055.1 Poeciliopsis paucimaculata | reverse complement strand
GGCGTTCCCTTTGAATGAACTTTTCAGAATAAAGCAGGAGTGAACCAAAAACACACGAAAATGTAGACTAATATGATCAAAATCAAACAATTACGATTTTTTATTAATCTGGCAAAACCTTTCATGTTTTAAATCTTCAATAACTTATCGATCGCTGGCCCAGAGAAATGTGAACGCCATCATGTTCAGTGAAATAGTTTTTGCAAAAACAGAAATATTGAGACGTTTGTCTCAGTTCGAGTCTGACCCAAACCCGACCCGGCAGAACCATTTCCCGCTCCTACTCACTCTCCAGGTTTCCTGCCAGCAGGTAGAGCCAGGTGAGCAGGACGACGGCGGTCAGAGACGCCACCAGCAGCTTGAGGCGCCCGCGGCACAGCAGGTGCATGATGGGAAGGCGGCGGCGGCGGTCGGGTCGGGGGGTTCAGGTGGGGCTCAGTCCGTCTTCAGCTCCCTGCAGCATCCTTTCATCTGAGGAGACACAACGGGTCAGAACCAGAGTTAACAACCCTAAACATGAGAAACATTTTCAATAACTGAATGAAGCTTCAGCTGGGACTAAACTGAGTTTATTCAACTAAAACCTGCTGAATTTATACGTATTAATCCTTTTTTATGAATCAGACTTTCAAACTGATGTGAAATTATTATTTTTTTGCCACTCAAGCTAAGCTAAGCTAAGCTAACCTGCAAAATGGCAGCAGCAAAAGGGAGGAAACTCCAGTCAGCTGATTGATCAACATTAATTACATAAAATGTTTTACATTTCTGTTGATCATTCAACCCAATCCATGTAAACATAATCACAAAACCAAAAATTCTCAGAAATTATGTAAAGTGTGAAAAAACTACTGTAAAAAAAATATGAAACAATATTTCACTAAAACAAACACTGTAAAAACTCACTTAAACCAAACAAAGTAAAACTATAATCAAAAACCCCCAAACTTTTTTAATAATTCTGGTCAGAACACAGGAAGTGGTTCATCAGACACAGTTTCCTCCCAGTTCGGCTGGGAATTCAAAATAATCCCTGGGATTAAACATCTCTTTTACGCGCATGAACCAAAACAAGAACATTCGCCAACAAACTTCAGAGTTTATGCTGGAAAAAAAAAACCTCAAGCAAAAGTTAGAAAGGAAATTTGAGATTCAGGATCAGAGAAAGCAAAAGAGTCGGAGGAGGCAGTCTGAGAGGAAACCATTAGAGAAATAATCAATTCAGTAATTGATTAATCATTAGCTGGAATTTAGAGATCCAAAAAAGGTCATTTAGTGAAAAAAACAACATATTCAGAGCAGTAATTAAATAAACATTTTACATTTAAAATTAAAATCTTTTGTTTCTGTAAATATGTTCACCTTTTCAAGTTTTAGCCTCAAATGGTTCAAATTCTGTAAAAATCTCAAATTAAGAACCTTTTAGGATCCAATCAATAATCAGTTAATCTAAACAAACAAGAAAGTTTTCCACATGTTGATGTCAGCAGGATTTTTATGCTGCTGCATTTCAGGATTTTAGGCAATAAAATCTTCTTAATTAAAAAAAACTATTAAATTGTTCATTTGCATGTATAAGTTAGAGGATGGAGGCTCTGACCCAGAGGTCAAAGGTCATACTGGCCACCAGCGGGCGGCGAAGAGCAGGTCACTGAGCGTCACATGACCTGCTGAGCGTCAGATCGAGTGTTTAGCTGCAGGTAAATCCTCACCCTGTCGCCTCGCTGCGGCCAGGGGGGCGGGATTATTAATCCCTCTGTAATTACCCAGAACCCCCCGGGGCAGCAGAGCAGACACGCACCGGGAGGAAACGACAACGTGGGATTTGACAGAAACTTTGGGGTTTTCCGGTGGATTCTTGGATCGGTACTGATTCGGTTCTGAGACAGAACCACAGATTACAGATTATGGTGGATTAAGCTGGTAAAACCTCCTGAGTTTAGGAGATATTTAATATAAACATGTTGGAATGAGAGTTTTAGAGTCGTGAATAAACAGAATTGGAAAACAACAAAAAACAGTTTTTGTTCTATCACTTTGTACTTTTGTGTTTTATTATGTAAAGCACTTTGAAATGTTGCTGAAAGGGGCTAAACAAATAACATTCGACCGATTGATTGATTGAAATGCAGAAAATTATTGAAAAGTTACAAAAACAAGAGATCTTAAATAAGAAGTCAGGGACTGTCAGGCAGATTATTTCAGATTACAAATCAGATTTTTGGAGGTAAAAGGAAAATAAAAAAATGTTGTTTTTAAAATAATTTTAATTCTGCATAAAGCATCGATCCAGGAGTTTGGCTGAACCCCCAGAGCGGAGATAAGGAGGTCTGCAGACGTTAGCCTCTGAGCTAGCGCCAAGCGCTTCCTAAAGCATTTCAGGATGTTCGATAGTTCAATCTCTTCTGGTTCTTAACAAAAACATGCTGCTAATTTTGCTGTTATCTACGTTCAGAAGTTGGTAATACTGGATGCTTTTACTTATAGTAGTTTTACTGCACTTTCTTTTATATAAATAAACTCCACAGATTGGAAATATTGGATTCTTAAATTTCTGCAATGTTTACGCAAATTTGAGCCTAATTAGCATTTCATGCATGTCATCGTCACTGTTCATTTTGAATTACTAAACATGGTTATTTTATCTGAAAGGTTTGCATTAAATGAAAAGCTGCTGGAATCAGTGATAACAGGAGAACAAAGAGGAACACAAGTTCCTTCAGAGTGACGCAGCATTAACGCAGCACAAATATCTGCTTGTCTTGTGGCTCAAAGCGAGAGCAGAAAGCCCTCCAACGCTCATTTCAACTTCCCAAGTATGATTTATGAGTTAATTAGAGAGGCTGATGTATGCGCTGGATGCCGTCAGGAGCCATGAAAGCTGCTGAGACAGCCAAGAAAAGAAGACGAATGGAGAGCAAAGATTACGAGAAAGAGGTGAAGAGGTGACAGGAATTACTGGAAGGAGAAAAGGACAAAGAGTGGAGAAAAGAGGAATAAAGGGAGCGGAGAGATAAATGCAGCGAACAGGAGAGGTGAAAGGAGGAGAGGCGATAAAAGGAAAAGCAAAGATTAAGAGGAGCGAAGGCAGAAAGATTAGACGACAGGCAGAAAACAAAGAGGGAGCGATAAACCGGAGGACATAATAAACAGGAAGATTCTGTTCAGCAGATTAAATAAGCAGAGAGGAGACGGTGGAGGTGATAAACCGGGTCGGGACAGAACCCGGACAACCCGCCTCTAATTACGACAATAAAACCCAAACGACTGGCTGACAGAACCTGAGCAGAGCGGAGGACGGCACCGCGGGGCGCCCAGTTAAAACGAGCCGACGGCGGCCGGGTTCTGCTCACTGATCCTGGACCGGACCCATTCCAGAACACAGAGCTCAGAAAAACCCAGAGCGAGTCGGGTCAGAGCAACGACGAAAACACAAAGGGAGAAAATAATGTGGGTTCGTTTTCTCTGGAGTTTAAATCCAAAGCAAGAACATCCAGGTGGGCAGGGAGGCAGAAGTTCTGCTGGACCGGACCGGGCCGGGCCTTGTCTCGATCTCGTCTCCAAAGGTCTGATAACCAGACGGTTTCCACCAGGTCACTGAGGTCACCAATGTTTTGGCTACATTTAACCATTTTTCAAAAATAAATAAATCAGTGATTTGGATCCAGCATCCGTGTTCCAGAATCCCCACAGCATGACGCTGCCATCACCCTGCCACATGGTCTGGTCTGACCAGAGCAGCAGGTCTCAGGTCATTTCTTCAACCATCTTCCATAAAAGACAGACAATCGGCCTAGTCAAAGTCCAACTGAGAGTGTGTGGAGAGACAGTGAAGAGGATGGACTCACACACTTCCTCTTCCAGCCGGGGATTTTCCCGGCGTTCCGACCTGCAGCAGCGTTCCGAGCTGCAGCAGCAGACGAACGAAATGGTAATAAAATTACGGACCGGCACCGCCGCGGCCGTTCCCGGCGCCGTCCGCGCCCGCCGCTCTCTGAGCACGGAGCTAATCACAGAGAGGATGGCTCTGATTAGCAGAACAATCAGCAGACGCTTCTTCCATTAGAGCAGATAAGAGAGCAGAGCAGTAATCAACTCCCCTCAGGCTCTGCGTTGACCTCCCTGACCTCTGAGGAGGAGCTCCACCTCCTGACGCGGCTGCCATCAGATTCTGATCCGCTTCCACACAAAGTCACAGAAAAACTGTTTAAAGATTAAACTCCCTTAGAACGTCCCTCCTGTCTTGTAATCATGGCTTCCTGTGCCAGCAGGAGGCGCTGCAGTGACCCGTAATTATCCGATCTGAACGAGACGTCAGGCTGAATTTCACAGGCAGCTGGAGTTAAAAGTGACGATCCGAGTCCCGCAGGCCGCTAACGAAGCTGGACAAGCAGAGAAGAGCCGGACCGCTTTCAGAGGTCACACCAAGGGTCGTCGGGTCAAGACTTTCAGAGGAATAATCTCTGAATAACAGCTTTACAGACGAATCGGTCGGGATCCGACCCAAACGTCCCTCCGTTCCCTCATAACACCTGCTTCCTCTGAGGTTTTCTTTTATTTCCAGTTAAAGTTTTTAAACCTGATTTTAAAGTTTACTGTGAATTTACAGCAGAAAGTTCTGCAGCAAAATAAGTCTGGAATAAAACATTAAAACTGGGTTTGTTCAGTAGAAACCGAGGCTGAAGCCTTCAGGCAGTTTCTGCAGCAACAAAACCTCAACCTCACGTAAAGACAATAACTGATATTTACAGATATTACATATATTTATATATTGGTAGAAGTAAACGTCAGTTAAAGTCAGACCGACCCGTCCTGGCTCTGAAATCCAGTTTTCAGATATTTAAATGATGCAGCAGGTTCCTGCAGAACAGGATCTGTTACATCTCAAGCTGGAGGATCTCTGACTGGTTTCTAATTTCCACTGCGGTCGGTTTATGAACCCTAAAGTCAACTTTTCAAAACAACAGCTTAGAAATGAGGAACGTCAGTCAGAGTGGAGCTTTCATCATAATCTCTAAAATAAATAGCAAAAATGATCAAAATATGACAGGAAACCTCCAGGGCGTGGAGACGCGTCACTAGGAGACGCATATTTACTGACAGATCAGTAAATGGCTTGAGCAGAAATGTCATAAACAATTATTCCATCAACACGTTTCTATTTACGTCAGATTACAGTTATGCATAATGACTGTCATTCCAGGATGAACTTCATCATTTGCCTCACAACTAGCAAGCTACCAGATTCTGGTATATTTTATTGGTCAAGACATTTGATTATTGGTCAAAATGCATTGATATAAGTTGCCTGGCAATTGAACAGGTTCTGCCTCTTTCTAACACTGAAGTGAAAAACAGCTCATAAAACAGGACTCAGCTGTTTTAAACTCAATACAGCAGCTTGACCAGCAAAAATAAAATCTAAAAACAAGTTTTGTTCTTCTTGAACAACTCCATACATCAGTGCAACAGTTTGATCTACAAAATAAATCAAAATGATGCTTTCCATGTCTAACAGACCTTTAGCGCCTCACTGATAACTCCGCCTCACTTTCCAGCCTCATTTAATAACTTATAAAAACATGAAAACACTGAGGCAAAAAGACCAAATGTTTTTCTGTCATTTTCAGCCACAAACATTTAACTAAAATATCTACTGATGCGTTTCTGTCTCTGCGTCCCTTTGACTCTCCCTGCATGGATTCCTGTCATGTGCAGCAGCATCAGACACTGAGCTAACTAAAGATAAAATGGCATGTTTTTATCATACGTAATGAGAATTTAAACAACTTAACAATTTTCAGATGTATATATTCTTATACATCTCAACTCTATTTACTGTAAAACATTTTCACTCATTTATTTTTAAACCTCCTCCAGCGCTTTTCTTTTCATGTTTCTTAACCATTAGCCTTATATTGTGTGGAAATAATGAAAAGAATATTGGAACATTGAAATAAATGAACTTGACATCAGTCCTCATCTCCTTTCTGGTTCTATTATAATTAATATCATTTTTATATCTTCACCTGGCTCTCCTTCCTTGACTTGCTCTTCCCATAATAAAATAGTTTATTTAAAAATTAAAACCAGTTAATACATATTTCAATAAAATAAATGAAGACCTCACCAGAGCTTCTTCACCTTTCACCTTCATTCCAGCACTGCCATTAATATAAATATAAATATAATATAATAAATGTATATTTCTCACTGTAAATAACAAAAAGGCTCATTTTGCTGCTGTTTCATCTCATTCTGATGAAATAAAACGTTGTGTCTAGAGTACCTAACATGTAGACAAAGTTAGCAGTAAAATTTTGGACATGTGGCTATTCCAGAATTAAAACAATTTAACCAAAAATATTGTGTTATATATGTGGAAGTAAACTGACAGTAGATATTATAAACAAGCGATATTCATGACCAGTTTACCTCTTTCATAGAGTTTCCGCCTCCCACCTTTAAGCTCTGAGCCAATCAGAGAGGAGAAGGGGAGGGACAGGAAGTGCTGCGCTGAAGGCGCTGTGGTGCACCTTCAAAATAAAAGCATGGGAGTAGAAGATTTCAAAAATCTTCGCAACTGCGGTGAAATTATTGTGTGGGACGAATGTGACTGTCTCCCCCCGGTTCCTGCGCCTGATGGCCGATCCGATCCGATTACGTAACAGCTCAGTGGAGAAACTCCTTGCTGGACAGGAAGGAACAACGTCTGATCCGGAAGATCCGGGTCGGACTTTACTCAAAGCTTGTCCACATGTAGCCGGGTCTTTATAAAAACAAATTATCAATGAAATATTGCTTTAAAAAAACATTGTAAATGGGATCAGTTTCTGAAAAGTTTTCAGCCACAGGAAACAAATCTGTTGTTTTAAACATGCCAGACCAACAGGGGGCAGTGTAGTGCAAAGACAAAACCCACGTCAGTCAATCAGACTGCTTCATTGTAACTATGAC
Source organism: Poeciliopsis paucimaculata (assembly GCA_903067055.1). Lineage (NCBI taxonomy): Eukaryota > Metazoa > Chordata > Actinopteri > Cyprinodontiformes > Poeciliidae > Poeciliopsis > Poeciliopsis paucimaculata. The sequence continues at coordinate 53,043 of CAEGAD010038585.1, read as the reverse complement.
TTCCTGTTAGGAAAAACTGCAGCTTTCAATTTAATTCCCCAAAAATCAAATTCAAATTTGAGAACTTATATTTACTAAAGGTGTTTTTATTAACCTGTGAGGTTGTGAATGTCTTTGAGTTGGTTTTAGAGTTAAAAGGTCTTTAAAAAAAACTTCTCTTTAATAATAGTAATAATAAAAACCAGATTATACTTTTTCATTTTATACTAAGAAAAAGAAGATTTCTGATCTGTTTTGTGTAAAAACACAAAAACAAATCCTCCTTCGAATAATTCTGAAAATGGAGAAAAACATTTTTCTGTTTGATTTTGTTAATTTTTGACAAAATGAAGTTTATTAAACCTATGAAACGTTTCCACTCTGAAGTGTTAAATAAAACAGATTTGATTCTTTTAGGTGATTTTAGTTGAACACAAATAATAAAATTTAACTCAACTGGGTTTCATTTTGTTGAACCAAACTAAACTGATCACATTCTGAGGTGATTTTTCCTTCTGATGCCTGTGGATTCGGTTGGATGGAGAAACTGCCTTCAGCTTCTGAAGCCGACATGTGAGGACAAGTCGGCTGATCCTCACTTCCTGACTTCCAGTTAAGCCAAAGAAGCTAAAAAAACCTCCAAAAGCCACAAATCCACCGACCGCCTGCAGAGGAACGAGAGTGAAGCGGCGTCAAGTTTCACTTCTAACTCACGAGATCCACAGAAACGAGGGATTCAGATTCTGACCTTCTGAATGTTTCAAGGCAGAAGAGCAGAAACACGGAGCTGCAGGAAAACCGTCGGAGGCGTTTCGGCCTGCTGGTTGCATGGAAACGGGCCGAAGCTCAAACAGGTGGGTCGGCTCTGCGGCGCTGCAGAGGGTTCACTCATTTCTGCAGCTCGGTCAGTGAAAACAGGAAGAAACCAGAGTAAACTGCTTTAGAGGACAAACATGGCAGCGGTGACCTTTGCCCCCACCTTCCCATCTGGATATTTCCCATCCTGCGATCCAAACAGAAACAAGTCCAAGAGAGAGTTCAGCTCTTCCTCCTCAGGATCTTCCTCAGCCCGGCTCGTCCAGGTTCTGCAGATCTTCCTCCTGCTCCTCTTCCTCGCACACAAACAGCCCATAAATCTCCTTCACCTCCCAGGAAACTGCTCCGATTTCAGCCCCACTCCATTTTTTTCCCACTTTATGGAGAACAGAACGGATCATTCCTGCCGGGGAGGAGCAGAGGAGCGGAGCGGTGTCACCTTACATTGTCGGGAACAACAGAGGGGCATTGTGGGGATTTTCCTCCTGCACCGTGGAATGCACCGGTCCCCTCTGAGGCCTCGTTCGCTTCTTCTCAGCATCATAAACTGTTAAATGGTTTATGTCTCCTCCAGGAAACGCGGCTTTCCCTGGACAGAGCGTTTCTCCGCTTTACATTTGCCTGAAGAACAGTCTGATCGTCCCTCTGTTCAGCGCAGGAAAGACATTTATCCGGGCAGATTAAAGGATTCCTCTCCTCATCTCGGTAAAAGACACCCTATCATTTATAAATACTGCTTTATGCAACAGGTGGTGTCTGTGAACGCTCCTCAAAGGAGGTCAAATCCAGCGATTCTGAGCAAAAACTTTATTCCAAACCAAATCTGACCATTTACTAACAATAATCTCACTGTTTCCAATGTGTTTCATGTTAAAGTAATAAACCAAGAGCTGTTAGATAAAACCTTTGATGTTTACTGTGTGGTGTCTTTTATAAATTAGTATTTTTCTGTTTTTAATCAGTCAGGCTTATTTGTGTTGTATGTTTCAGCAATAAGGGAGTTCAAAGTCAAAAATCAACTGAAACATTAAATTCTTCCGTCATTCGAGATCAAAATGTTTCATTTATTATGAATCAAAAGAAACTCCGACCAGCTGGGTTTTACTGGATGTCAGTGGTTCGGCTGCTTTTCATGCTGCTTCTCCATGTTTGGTTCTGGTTCTGATGCAGAGCAGAACCAGAACCAGAAGAAATGTGCTATTTAAATAAACTGATCTCATCTGCATCTAAAGTACCGACCCGATACCGATATTATGGATATTCTAATGGATGTTTTGGATCCGTCCAGCTCTTCTCCTCAGAGCTGCAGGTTTTTAACCTGAACAGATCAGAGCTGAGCGACGCTCCAGTCAGGATTTCTTCCTCTGGAAGCTTCAGGTTTCATGCAGAACCTGCTCAGGAACCCGCAGAACCCGGCGGCCATGTTGGTTTAGTCTGGAGGTTCTGCACCATAAACACACCATGAGGCAGCGACGGCTCCACATTACAGACACACACTGACATCGAGTGGAAACGAATCCTCCTTTCCACCAGCAGAGGTCAGCAGGTCAACAACACCTTCCTCTGTTTACTCAGAGGAACACTGACCCGGCACGCCCCTCCCCCGCCTGCTGCTGGGAGCCGGATCAGCAAACGGACCCCAGATGACCCGACAGTCCGGCGCAGACACTTCACTGCTCGTTATGGAGTCAAAGGTCAGATCTACCGTCCCACAGAAACGAGGTGGGGGGTTCCTGGCCAGCCTGCAGCCTGGGGTGAGATTTACTGGACCTGCGGCTGTTTGGTTCTCCCATTACCGACTCTGAGCTATAAATAAACCGTCTGATCTCATTCATAAATCCACTGATGATCGTTTCCTGTAACGTCTGGAGCTGAAAGAGTTTAACTTTGAGACGGGAACATTTACCGCCAGGGTCCAAATACAAACCGGGACACACACACACGCACACACAGACGGGTCTGGATGCTAAAAACGTTTTTTTTTTTTTATGCCTGGTCAGTCTGTATTTACTACAATCAAGTAACTATGTTAACTTCAGTTTTTATTAAAATGCTATTTATATCAAAAATGTCTTAAAAGAAATTTGATTTTGTAATTCAGTGACTTGAAATTGGGCCACTGTCTCTTTAAAAACTCCTGCTCTTTCTGAAGCTCCGCCTCCATGTTGTCATCCCAACATGGCTCCTCTAATAACCATTTACCAACGTTTTCACCAGCGTTGCTCTGAGCAGCAGCTCCTATAATGAGCTCAGGTGGTTGCTAATTGCTGCTGGCTAGTCTGAAGGAGCTGAGTGGGGGAGGAGCTGCTCTGTGAGGCAGAAACTCGTTTACTGCAGCTCAGAGGAGGAGCCGTGCCTCAAAATTGGATCGTTCAGACTGCCAAGAAAAAGTCTGAAATCAGGGTCTCATTTGGCTGTTGTGTGAACATAGCCTCACAGCAGCCTAGTCAAAGCCCGGCTGGGCTCGTTATCCAGTGTGACTGCGTTTGAACCATTTTGCAGAAAGAAACAGACAAACATGTACGTTACAGATTTGCATAACTGATCTTATGCTGCAGCATCTCCAAAAATACACTCCACACTTTTCATATTTTTATTCTGCTCATTTTCAATGATGCTCTAACTTATGTTTAACATAAAACCCTTTGAAGTTTGTGCTTTTGACGTGAAATAATGTGAAAATGTGGATATTTAGTGCGGTGGTTCAGATGAAGAACGTCAGGAAAAGTGAGCTGCAGCTGCAGAAGTGGGAGGACGAAGATCAGCCGAGTTATTCTGAATCCACAGAGCAGATCGCCGTTCTTCATCTCTCTCACTGTAAACACGCGCCGCCCACACACACGGACAGCAGAAATAATTTGACAACACAGCGCTCTGAGCCACACACAGCAGCTCCTCTGTGTGCTGCTGCGCTCCGACTGCCCACACACTCCACTTCCTTCCACAGCGAATCCGTTTCAGGAGCAGGAAGGGTCAGAGGTCGCATCGGGAATCTATTATCAGCAGCTGCGCGTTTAGCTGCTGGATCCATAACGTCCTGGAGACGAAGCCGCCTTCGTTCCAGATCAATACGGCGACTAAACTGGAGAGCTCTGACTTTTAAAACTTTCTGGCACGAAACTTGAAATTCCCCCCGGAACGCCGCGTTCCCGGGGAGATCGAGGATCCGGATTGGACCGTTTCTGGGTAATTAGCTTAAGAAACGCCCACATAATCGAATGAATATTGGAAAAGAAAAACAGAGGATTTAAATGAGCTCCTTAAAGTGGGAGCAACATAAAACAAGAAGCCAGGAGCAACAAACACGTCCAGCACCACCCACGGCCACTTTGTCCGTCCAACAAGTTCCTTTGGGTTCTTTCAAACTCCTCCGAATTTTATTCCCGTCAGCCGAAGCAGCTAAGCTAACATGAAGGCGGCGCTCCAATCTGGAGCAGAAAACATGGGAGAAACAGTTGAAAACCTTTTTATGTGCAGGATTATTTTTATCTTGGCCATGTTTGACCAAACGTTTCGTTGCAGAATTTAATTACACTCATGATGTTTTCTGACAGAACCGCCTGCTTTCTTCCTGCCACGGATTCAACAAAAGCTTCTGATGAGCTCAATGAAAGAGCTGTAAAGATGTTGTGTTTTTAAAACAAAATAAATAAAAGTTTTAAGTTTTAATGTGTGTAATTAGTGTAGAAGAATTCAGAAGATTAAAAGAGTAACATGTGAGGATTACTGCCATCTAGTGGCTGTTTTCTTACAGCGCCGCATCAAAGTGATGCTAATCTGTAGCTGTGATAGAAACAGTAGATATCAGCTCATTCCAGGTCAGTATGTGAATATGTTTATGTGGAATGACTCCAAAATATTCACAGAGTTTTTTTTACAGAGCATATCTAAAATAGCCAAATTTTAGCTTAAAAGCTGAACTACTGATGCTTTTACTGCTAGTTGACCTGCGATTGGCTGACATTTCCAAGGCAGCCAATCCAGGAGCACCATTTATTTTCCTTAGCACTTGAGTGATTGATTACTAAAATAATTATTTGTTTATCTGATTATTTATTTTGGCATAAAAATGGATCCATTTGCTCCATAAACACTGGTGGAGTAACGAGCATCAAATCTGAAATTTACCTCAATATTCCCCCAAAATAAAGCTTGTTTTGAATAAAATATCTAAACTTTGTGTTTAAGCCAAAGCAGGAGGAAACTCAAGAACCATCGGCTCCGTCTCCGCCTGCCCACAGCTTCCTCTTCCAGAGAGGATCCAAACTTTTCAGAATTTGGACGGATCCAGAGCAGATGTTTGGTTTCTCTGTCGGACGGGAACGTCGTCGTCTCTCAGACTCATTCGGCACCATCGGGCTGAACCACGCTTCCCTGCGTCCGGTCAATGAGCTCCATTGATTGTGGCCTGGTGCCATCGTGACGGTACCGGCCCAGCGGCTGCAGCGCCATAATCTGTCTGGACAGAATCGAAGGTTTTAACCGCTGCTGTCAGGATCCTGATTGGTTGAGAGACAAAAACCGAGTCCAGCAATTCGACAAGATGGGAGCAAGGTCTGAGGTCCGACCGTGTTCAACCAGAACAAACTGGATCACAGTAAGTACGGCCCGGTCCACTCAGCAGCTGCAGCTACCAGGAGGTTTTCTTAGCATTTTTATTCTCTTTCTTGATGCTGAACGTTTTCACGAGTTCTGCATGTATTTAGTTTATTTTCAGTTACAATCTGCTGCCTCCAGGCATTTTAATCTAACTCCACCTAAACATCGAGGTTAAGCAATCGGCCTTGGCCCGAGTCCAGGGTGGGAATGTGTTTGGGTTGCAGGGAAGCCTCGGCCCGGCGGGAGAAACACCAACATGTCAGTCAGGATGTGGATCCTGCTTGTGGAGCGATGTCTCTTTAAAAGGACGCGCCGGTTCTGATTAAAAGCCAATCAAGGAAACCGACCCGCAGACGGGAGGAAAGCTCTTAAAATAAACGATGTTCCTGCTTGTTGAGCAGGAAAAGAGTCTGATGGGTTTTAACTGTTCACAGAACGGCTGAAGGTGTGCCGATGGCCTAGTTAAAGCCCACACCTCAACCTGAATGAAATGCTGTGAATGTGGATCAGATGAGAAGGTTAAGTTTCCTGATCAATGATTGTGGAAACCTTTACAGGTAAAATAATATCTATTTATATTTATTTATTGCTTTAAATAATCAAACTGATATTTTCTACAGAAAGTCAGATTTAAAAAATCTGACTCTAACAAAAATAAACTTCTAATCTTTTTAGAAAATGACCTGAAATATTAGTTTTTGTCAGATTTTGAAAAACTAATTTAATGTTATTTTATATTTATCTTTTTTATTTTATTGTTGCTTTGTTTACTTTCAATTTACTTTTAAATTTTATTTCAACATTTCTCATCGAAATTCCATCTAATATTTATTTTATCTCCTTTGAATGTAATTTTTTAAATGTATTTGTTTACATTTTTAAAATTTAATCTCATCTTAATTACACTTTTATCTAATTTCGGTTTCATTCCCAGTTACTTTTATTTATTTTAATCCTTTTTAGCAAATATTTAATAACAAAAGATAAGCAATAAAGACATAATTAAATCTTTGTTTTTGCATCTCATCCACAGGGTTTTACAGACATAAAGCAGTAAATATCAGTTTGTCGCTGAAGCTGGTTTATTGTTTTTAATCTGCTGTATTTGTGAAAAACATGACTGACTGTAGAATCTGCCTCATGTTTAAACATAAATCCCAGTTTCTGTCTGCGCCTGACCAGAGGTCAGCTGAGGTCAGCTGAGGACGGCGCTGTCAGGCGGCCATGATGCCGCTGAGCCGATCAATGAGCCGACGTTCACACGCCCAAACATTTCATCAGTAATGCAGGAAAAATAACTCGCTTTCTCCCCTATGCACTCGTTTATTCTAAATGAATCTTTATCCGAGGTAAAAACTTTCCTTTTATGCATCAGGAAGATAATTAAATAGATTTTAGTTCACATTGACTTCAGACCCACATCTCTCGTTTCTGTCACTTTCTAAATGTTTTTTTAATTTTGTATTTTGAATCCACTTAAATAATTAAAAAATAGTAAAAATTAGTTTTTTGGGGGAAAAAAAGAATTAATTATGAAATGTTCAACATTCAAACAACTTTTCTGGTTAAAATGTAAAAAAAAAAAAATTTTCTCCATAGTGCAGAATTATTGATGACAGATGTGAGACACGAGGATTTATGTGTTAATTATGCAGCAGTTTGGTTTCCCAGTGAGGATTACTGGTTCTAATGGTTAGTTACTGGGACTAACTGGTTAGATATTGGGCCTCAGTGGTTCTGAATGTTTTACCCATAAAATGCTGCATCCATTCAGGTTCACAGTTATCAACAAGATGATTATCTGCATCTCTGATCTGCTGATTTTGCTTTTAATCTCTATGGAAACGAAGGATTTGACTGAATGTTGACCGTTACGGACGGAGAGGGAGAATTAAATGCGTCTCTGAGTATCACAAGTTTTAGATGACAGGAGGTTTTACTGAGGCTGGAAGAACAAAAGCAGAACAAACTGGTGCTTTAACTGGTCCGTTAAACAGGTGGACACAGACAGGTGGACGAGTCGATTCATTTGGGACAGGTGGACGAGTCGATTCATTTGGGACAGGTCGATTCATTTGGGACAGGTGGACGAGTCAATTCATTTGGGACAGGTCGATTCATTTGGGACAGGTGGACGAGTCGATTCATTTGGTGGACGAGTCGATTCATTTGGGACGAGTCAATTCATTTGGGACAGGTGGACTAGTCGATTCATTTGGGACAGGTGGACTATTCGATTCATTCGGGACGAGTCAATTCATTTGGGACAGGTGGACGAGTCGATTCATTTGGGACAGGTCGATTCATTTGGGACAGGTCGATTCATTTGGGACAGGTGGACGAGTCGATTCATTTGGGACAGGTGGACGAGTCAATTCATTTGGGACAGGTCGATTCATTTGGTGGACGAGTCGATTCATTTGGGACGAGTCAATTCATTTGGGACAGGTGGACTAGTCGATTCATTTGGGACAGGTGGACTATTCGATTCATTCGGGACGAGTCAATTCATTTGGGACAGGTGGACGAGTCGATTCATTTGGGACAGGTCGATTCATTTGGGACAGGTCGATTCATTTGGGACAGGTGGACGAGTCGATTCATTTGGGACAGGTGGATTCATTTGGGACAGGTGGACGAGTCGATTCATTTGGGACAGGTGGATTCATTTGGGACAGGTGGATTCATTTGGGACAGGTGGATTCATTTGGGACAGGTGGACGAGTCGATTCATTTGGGACAGGTCGATTCATTTGGGACAGGTGGACGAGTCGATTCATTTGGGACAGGTGGATTCATTTGGGACAGGTGGACGAGTCGATTCATTTGGGACAGGTGGATTCATTTGGGACAGGTGGATTCATTTGGGACAGGTGGATTCATTTGGGACAGGTGGACGAGTCGATTCATTTGGGACAGGTCGATTCATTTGGGACAGGTGGACGAGTCGATTCATTTGGGACAGGTGGATTCATTTGGGACAGGTGGACGAGTCGATTCATTTGGGACAGGTGGATTCATTTGGGACAGGTGGATTCATTTGGGACAGGTCGATTCATTTGGGACAGGTGGATTCATTTGGGACAGGGGGATGGACGGACTGCTGGGTTTTGCTTTCCCAGCCAGGTTTCAGTCAGCTAACCACCCAGAGGGTAAGCTAACTGAATTAGCCCCGTTGTGCGTATTTCTGTCCTGACTGCCTCATAAGGTCATTCGTTGTTATGAACCATCTTCCCTCATTCCAGCAGCTTTTATGCAACAGCAGGCGGTGAAATCCGTCCTGCTCGTCTCTGCTGATGCGCAGGAATCCGGCACCGCTCATGTGGGTCACAAAGTGCTGAGAGGCGTCGGTTTCTGGGAGCTCCGGGATTTCGTTTAGAGACGGGAGCGATTCCTCACCTCAGCTGTCAGCTGGCAGAGGACAACAGAGAGGCAGAAAGAGCAGAGAAGGAAGACGGCAAGAACAAGGACTGGAGGTAAATGATTAAGTATAGCTGTGACTTAATTTCCCCAGCAGAGCTTCATTTCTTTCCAGTCGCCAGCAGGAGATTCATCTCCCTGACAGCGGAGGAAGGAGGCGCGTGTTGTTGTTTGTGAAGTCGGAGCGAGCCGAAGAGCAGCAGCAGACAACCATTAATGAGAGCTTCTCACTGTACCAATCACATGTTGTCTCTTTCAATCTCAGGCCGTCACTTTTTCCCTTCTTCAATCTTCGCCCCTCATTTCTCCGCCAGTCATAACAAATGTAGTGGATGGCCCTTCTGCAGCGCCTCATCATTTACTCTCTATGAAGAAGAGGACAGCGAGGGAGGATGGAGAAGGTCCGGCTCAACGTGCTGCTGGCGATTCAGACAAATTTTCTGGGTTCGGATCCACAACCAGATAATCACTTCATCTCCAGGCCAATCAGATATCAATATCGGAAAAACATTCTAGATGGTGACAATGTGCCCAATCCATTAAGGCAGATCTATTGAGTGTATTTCTATGCTTTGTGCCCTGAGTGACATCATGCTTTATTGTTTATTTCATCCTACATTTGTAATTCCTAGTTGCATTTTCTGAACCATGTGACAGTTTATTATTTTACATTTGCTGTTCAGTGGAGTTGTGCTTTTGTACTGAAGAAGATGTTGGTGAATGTCAGCACTGGAGCAAAGTCATCAAATATATTTGCAATTCAGTATATTTTTGTCTGTGTATAAAAAAAGAAATGTTTCAAGTCAACAGATCTCTGTTTTCCTGGATCTGATGGATCTCAGCTGTCTGTGCTGACTCTGCACTGGGAAAACCTTCAGAACCAGTTGGGCCTCATCTCCTAACTGGCTCTGCAGTGGGAGGATGCTGGACTTTTCTAACTGGTTGAATATTTGTAGCATTTTTTGCTCCTTCTCTGCAGGTCATATTTTCTGTTGGGTATTGTTTTTTTTTTGTTTCAATCCTGTCTGAGCTGAATCTGCTGTCTTACAGAGATTACATTCCAATACATTAATAAAATCTGCCGACATGAGCAGAAATATTCAATTAAAAAAGCGCTGATTTCTGCTTTCATCGTCTCCATGGAGACGGAGAGCGAGAGTAAATCTGGAGACGTTAGTTGGTAAAGTTTGGATGTTTCTCAGTGTTTATGTCCTGATGTTAATAAAACAATCACCTTTACCCCAAACTGTCCACTAATTATTGGTCTGAATGAAACCGAGGCGTCCGGATTATTAAAATATTCTGAGTTAGAAGTGATTTTAACTCAGTTTTACAGAGTAACTGCAGTGAAACAATCAGCCATCACGGCGGCTGACCAGAACGCTGCAGCAGGAAAACCACTTTCATCTGTTTCAGACACACGTTTCCCTCAGGTCTGGAGCGACTTTACAGAAGTTATTAATGTAAACGCCGTAAAGAACCATCAGTGGATTTATTACAGAAAACCAACCGGAAAAGATTTCATCTCCCTCGTCGATGCTCAGCAGTCAGGATCAATTCAAGATCGACTCAAGTTTCACGTTTCCACAGACTTCAAGGTGACACTGTGGAGGATTTCGGCCTGATGAGCCAGGAAGTTAAAGCAGAAAATATTCCTCATGTTTCCCCTCTGGACCCCAGAACAAAACTTTTATCTCACAACCAAACAGTTTGTTTATGTCTCTGTGAGCCGACAAATAACCAATAATAAGATACGGTACTGATTTGTTCACTGTTGATTGACCCATCGACTCATTGACGGGTCGTTCTCAGCACACTGAGCTGCTGCAGTAAAAACAATCTGCCACTGATTGGCTTTTCACCAACACTTCTCATTTAGCTGCTGTTTTTACAGGAAACCAGTTTTTTTAAAAAACAGAAATGTGTGTCTTCTCTAACGGTTTTCCATATGCTGCACAAGATAGGAACTCAGTGCTTGTTAATTTGCATGAATTATTGCATCATTGAGGCGTTGCGTGGTTTTATGCAACGCTCTGCATTTCTGTAAAACTTAATGTGAGGTTTTTATTTTCTGTTTACTATAAATATTAACATTAAATAGTTGAAAAACATCTTTCTGTGGAATGAATGCATGTAATGCCATATGAAATATGAAACAGCCAGTTCTTCTGACCTCACACTGAACGACAACATCTGGCTCCAAAAGCCACTTTACAATCTGACTGCTTTATTTAAGACCTTTGCAAAAGGAGAAATCTCACAACCGTGGGTGAAATTTCTCCTTTATTTACAGGATTTACAGCATTTTCTTTAAAAAAAAAAAAAAAAACTGGGGATTGGTTTATAATCTCGTATTTATGAGCACCTCAGGAGGCTACAGTGATGGTTTATTAAGGAATATCTGAGATTAGGTTTGTAACGTTAATGTTTCATGCTGCAGCATGTGGTTGGTGTTCATCTCCCAGAGCATGATGGGAGCTGGAGTTTGGTTTCAGCTGATAACCCGACCTGGAGGTTTTATTTTGCTGACGCTCCGGCTCCTCTACAGTCAACCTGCAGCGTTTCACTGAGGATGAACAGATATTTAACTGAACATTTGGGTTTTGAGTCAGCAAATGTTCTGACCCGGTCCCAGAAAACAAAGCTCTGGTCAGTTTCTGAAACAGGGATTACCTCGTTACAGTGGTTAGTCAGAGTCAGAGTTTAGTCAGGATTCCCCGCTCAGACTGAACCGACCAATGAGAGGCAGAGGTCAGAGGTCAGAGGTGCTCTGAATGGGAGCGGGGTAGATGGGAGGAAAAGCTCAATAAGATTGGTTGTTGTTTTAAAATAATGTAACAGTAATAATGGCAAAATAATAAACGCATTCTCACAGATGTGAAACTTTAAATTCTAGCAAACATTTAACTCTGGAACTGGGAGACATTTTAAATATCCAATAGATAAATAAAACAACAAGTTCAATGAATTATGACGTCTCTGTAAAGAAAACTGTCTGTCAAAAGAAGGGATCGTTGAGAAAACATGATCTTATTTAGTTCAGCAAAGGACTAAAAATCAGCCGCTGTCGTCTGCAGCTTTGCTTTTACAGGTTCGACTGGCAAACTGACAGACTGAGACTAGCAGACTGACAGACTGAGACTGGCAGACTGAGACTGGCAGACTGAGACTGGCAGACTGGCAGACTGAGACTGACAGACTGGCAGACTGAGACTGACAGACTGGCAGACTGACAGACTGAGACTGGCAGACTGAGACTGGCAGACTGGCAGACTGACAGACTGAGACTAGCAGACTGACAGACTGAGACTGGCAGACTGAGACTGGCAGACTGAGACTGACAGACTGGCAGACTGAGACTGACAGACTGGCAGACTGAGACTGACAGACTGGCAGACTGACAGACTGAGACTGGCAGACTGAGACTGGCAGACTGGCAGACTGACAGACTGAGACTAGCAGACTGACAGACTGAGACTGGCAGACTGGCAGACTGAGACTGGCAGACTGACAGACTGAGACTGGCAGACTGAGACTGACAGACTGGCAGACTGACAGAGACTGACAGACTGGCAGACTGACAGAGACTGACTGATAGACTGAGACTGGCAGACTGAGACTGACAGACTGGCACACTGAGACTGACAGACTGGCAGACTGAGACTGGCAGACTGATAGACTGAGACTGGCAGACTGAGACTGACAGACTGGCAGACTGTCAGACTGACAGAGACTGACTGATAGACTGAGACTGGCAGACTGACAGACTGGCAGACTGAGACTGACAGACTGGCAGACTGAGACTGGCAGACTGATAGACTGAGACTGGCAGACTGAGACTGGCAGACTGGCAGACTGAGACTGGCAGACTGATAGACTGAGACTGGCAGACTGAGACTGACAGACTGGCAGACTGACAGAGACTGACTGATAGACTGAGACTGACAGACTGAGACTGGCAGACTGACAGACTGAGACTGGAAGACTGGCAGACTGAGACTGATAGACTGGCAGACTGACAGACCGCCTCATGTCTGCATCTTTACACTTAACAATAGTTGCTCAACTGCTGCCAACTCAGCAACTTTCTTCCTCCATTTAGCAACATTTCAGAAAAAAACAAATCGGTGTTGGCCGAAACCAGCTTAGGCTTTTAAAAGATTGGTGTGATTTTAAATATTCACAATAAATAAACAAAACAACAGAAACAAAAAATTAAATGAATTATGAAGTCTCTGTAAACAAAATTGTTCTTCAAAACAGGCTTAATCCAGCAGGGAAGACGTTTATCATCCAGTTCTTAGAAGATAGAGAGAAAACCATAAATCATGCAAATGGAAATTATTGAGCTCGTTATAATTTATCATGCGATTAATTGATTAATTGATTTATTGTGGCAGCTTTTTGTTTTTGGAGCGTGAGAACCTGCATGATCTCTGCGTTATTCTGCTGTTTTATTATTATGATCTGCTGGCGGCGCCATTTACTGAAGCAGAACCACCGCGGGTCAGACAGACCTCGGTTCCATCCAGCAGGGAGTTTTCATTAGCGCCGCTTTGTTAGCTCGGCACTCATGAGCCAGTTCTGTCTCATGAAGCCAGCGGGTTGGTCCGATCCGTCACTCGGAGGCGGATCTTCATCAGGATGACTCCGCTGCAGCAGACTGCGGCGCTGAGGACGGGGGGAAGGGGGCGGCTAATCGAAAGCAAGGTGTGAAAGTCTGAGGGGAGGACGAGGGAAGCGGCGATAACTGGGCTAAAATCTCCCATCAGCAGTTTGGGTCTCCAGCTCCAGTCAGAGCCACTTCAGCACCAAAAACCAGGAAACTCCTCTGAAACTGGACCGCACACACATATTCTACATGTTTAATAAACTAACAAACAAACTGGTTTACTGAGCTCATAAAAAGGCCCTGAAAAGAAAAACTTCATGGTTCTGGAGCAGAGCGATCATTACTGCAGGTAAGCATGTAAATTTTAAAAAGAACCTTAGAAATCTACAATAATTAATGAAATAATATTGAACTGATAAATGGGTAAATTTACACAGAAAGTAAAGATTATTATTGTTTGTTTTTAACCTTTGAAATTGGTGAATTTTTGCATTTTAAGGTATTTTGTGATGTTCTTTTGTAATGTTTGTAAAATGTTGGATTTTGACTTTGTGGCTTCAGGAATTTCATTGTGTTTTAAATGTTTGTAGAATAGTTTCTACAGGAATCCTTAAATAAACAAACAAACATTAAATAAAATATTTTAAATGTTTTTTATCGAGTTCTTCCTAGGTAAAAAAAACACTAATTAGATCTGGATGCAGTTATGAAAGCGTAACGCTAACAGCGCGGCTAGTTTCTCATATTAGCGCTTTAAAAGTGATTAGCACACATAACTTCCCCTAAATCAATTTTTCTGTGTAATCTCTAAAACACTAATTTATTTAGCTGTTTTGTAAACCTTCAGTTGAATAAAGATTGACAAAAAAAGAAAATTGACGTGATTGGTCAACTCTGCTAAATGCAGCTTTGTGCAACTCAGCAGTTTTCCACTGTTTTAGCATTAGCGCTTTAGCATTAGCACAACTAAGTTTGTAGCTAGCGGTGCCCACCAAGTAGAATGTTGAACTATTTATATAAATATCATGAATATGATTAAAAGCAGACTAATATTGATTAAAGTATTGATCCTACGCACAGAGATATTGTGATCAGGATGAAACCAGATTCTACTCATAACCTTTCTAAAGCAAATCTTGTTAAATGTTTATCAGGAAACAAATCAATATCCACAGAAATGAGCTCCTGCATCTCAATCTGACCTGGAAGGCCTGAATGTGTGAAGCGAGTTTCTTCCATTTAACAAATATGGTCCCTCAGAGCATAAAAGAGAAGCTCTGCAGTATCGATCTGCCTGTGGTGCTTCTTTTAGAGCTCACTCCTCTGAAGGAGGTGCCGCCGCTGAGCTAAATCCCAACAAAAAAAATGCCTCCAGCACATATAAATAATTTCCTCTGCAACTCCTCCAACGGCTGACGCAGAAAAGAGAAGCAAACAAATAACACGACATGACAAGAACACGGTGAGAGCGCACCTTAATAGCCTGAAAGCCAATTTAAAGGGAGAAACAGAGTCCTTACCAGATTCACTAATGTAAATCCTAGCATGAGGAAACTGATGAGCGGTGACGAAAAGCCTTCAGGAGAAAATCCAGCCTGCAGAACACACAGGAGGAAACGGACATAAATCAGACGGTTTAAAAAGAAAAGCTGGAAGAAACTAGAAAACGGGAGAAGATGCAGAAAAGTGCTGATTGTGAGGCGGCGAAGGCCTCAGAGGATGAAAGGATGAAAGCAGTCGGAGCTGCTGCTGCTCTCACCATCACAGCAAACATCAGCTTCTTTATTCTGCTGCTGGAGCGCCGCCATGTCAACCACACGTCACCACAAGAAGAACGCCAAAGATTTTAAACCCAGACAAGGCCAAGTTAATCAGCAGGGGGCCCAACATGTGGCCCAGGGGCCATTTATTGCACTTAAAATGATTTTGTTCAATCACAAGTAAAGATTGCTGAAAATGTATCCATTGAAACAGAAAACGATGGTTGACCCAAAAATTTAGGAAACCCCAACAATCTGAAGCCATTTTTAGATGTTTAATAAAGATTTTATTAAAAATGTTTATAGTTGAGCAGGTAAAATAAAAAAAGAAAAGAAATCACAGAAACTCAGTTTTGCATTTTTAATTTTTGCAAAAAGCATGAGATAAAAGTTTGCATTTTATAGGATGTGGGTGGTTTGGGCCGACCGGGCTGCATACAGCTGGATTTGGACTTTAGCCGCTTGTTCTCCAGAAGCATGGAGGTTCTGGTTCGGTCCACCTGTCTGTAGCGGTAGCTGGGAGTCCTTTCTGTTTGTTTCCATGTCACTTTTTAAAGTTGAACGCTGCATTCTTGGTTCCAGATGTAAACATTCTGAATGGGTCGGTACCGAACTGACAGGGATGGGTTGGATGTTTTCAGAGTAAATAAGATGCCTGAGATGAGGAATAAAGTTTCCATCCCAGTGCTGAAAGTGCAGGCGGTTCCGACCCAGAGCGCAGCGGCAGCCATCTTGTTGAGCCACCAGCTGCTCCATAAGAAACTTCACTGGTTGTTTCTGTCGTTTCCTTTCTGCAGGCGGCGACGTCTGGGAGGAGACGCTCTCTGATAAAAGCAGGTTCTGGTTCTGGTTTCTCCGGTCCAGATGGCGGCTCCTCTCTGCTGCAAAGGGAGGTCAGAATCCTGAAAACTCCAGATTGGATCCATGTCCTGAGATAAACACCCCTCTGATCTGCATCAATGCGGTGGGATGCGGAGGTTCTGGAGCTATCCGGCACCGCAGGAGGTCCGGGACGCTTTTATTGCTGCTGTAGTGAACTAACAGCTCTCTGATGGCTGCAGGAGCGCCGCCATATTGGCTCGTAGTGTGAAACAGCAGCAGCCATTAAAGCTGCTTCATGTGGCCAGAGGCGATGAGGGCCCAAACGGACCGGGCCGGGCCCAGTGAGGGGCGGCTCGTTCTGTTTCAGATGGCAGCAACCCGAACCGGTGAGAAGCAGCTCCGTTTTATTTTCATTGGTAAATCCTTCATGATGCTGAATTCTTTTAAAAATCTTTATATTTTATCGTTTTAATGCCCTGAGAAAACTTGCTAAGTCTGGCGGTGGCGGCGCCAGGCTTAGCAAGTTTTTCAGTTAAAAATGTTTAAGGTTGCCAGGAAATTTGA
The DNA here is from genome assembly GCA_903067055.1 of Poeciliopsis paucimaculata. NCBI lineage: Eukaryota > Metazoa > Chordata > Actinopteri > Cyprinodontiformes > Poeciliidae > Poeciliopsis > Poeciliopsis paucimaculata. Next base: position 36,471 of record CAEGAD010038585.1, on the reverse strand, counting down.
AAATATCACAAAGTAATTGTGTGTTATTTGAGGACATTATTAACAATTCCCATACATCAACTATAAAGTGTTAATAAAATGGCTTAAAGTGGGTTTTTCATCCCACATCGGACTTTGTTTATACCGTTTCTCAGTGATGTCTCCGCCATCTTTAATTCTGTATTTTATTTCATGCTGATTTTTACACATTTTGTTGTGGAGAATCCAAAGTATAAACTAATCTGAATTAGTTGGCCTCATTTCAAAATTCCTCTTAAATCAACCAACTTACATCATTTTGTTGGTTTTATTCTTGATTATTTCTCACAATTTTATCTTTTTAGTAGTTTAATAGTTTCATCATTGACCTCAATTTAAAGTGATTCTGTTCTATTTTTAATAGAAACAGTCTCTTCAAACAAGCCACATTTGTTCAGTTTTTTCCTAATTCCTCTTTAGTCTTTGATGTAAACAAATAAAATAAGACATTGAAACCAGGCAGGAACAGACGAGGGAAACACGGCAGAGATTAGAAACCGAAGACACGTCATCAAACTGAAACCAATTAGCGAGTTGCAGAGCGACATTGTGAAAGTCAACGCTTTGATGTTTGAATTTTCAAAGCGCCACGAAACAAATCATAGAACTCAAACGAGGAGAAATCACGTGTGATCACACTGCTGGAGCTTTGGTCTTCTGAAAAAAGAAAGAGAACAAAGGATTTCAGGGAGGATTGGGAGTTTATGTAAACAGAGCCGCAGCATCAAACCAACATCTTCCATCCATGAAGTTCAGTTTTAACTCTACTTCCAAACATCAGGAAACAAAATGGCAGCAAAGTTTTTCCTCCGTTGTGCGAATTACAGGTCATTCAGAACAAAATGCTGAACAGAGCGAAATACAAGAAAACTATGAAGAACAATTCTGAAAAGGGTAAAAGCTTCGTTACTGGGGTGAAAGGTCACCTTCCAGCAGGACAACCACCCTAAAATACAGCCAACGGATGGTTTAGATCAAAACAGATGCATCTGATAGAATGGCCTAGTCAAAGTTCAGACATGAATTCAAGTGAGAATCAAGCAGTTTTTCAAGAACATAATTATGTCGTTATGCAAATGTCGTATATCAAATATGACACAAATTGGACTTCATGATTCAACACCTTGAAATTGTGCCTCTGTCTCTTTAAGAAGCTCCAGCTCTGTACTGTACGAGGGTCAGGAAGTTGTCCCAACATGGCTCTTATATTAACCCTTTCACAACGTTTATATCAGAGAAGCAGCTCCGATAATGAGCTCCGCAGCTCCACCAGGTGTTTGCTAATTGCTGCTGGCTAGTCTGGAGGAGCTGAGAGTTGGAAGAGCTACACATCGAAGACGGGGCTAGGTCCACCCAGCCGTTTTGCACAGCTAAATGGGTCACCATGGAGATTATTTTACGCAGACATGCATAAAATAATCAAAGCAACATTTAGGGTTCGTTTCTGATGAGGGAAAAACATTTTAATATGATGACACGCTCAAGAAAGTCGATTTTACATAAAACTGCCCTTTAAATGGGCAAACAGTGCAGCTTTGAACCGGTTCCAGAGGCTGACATGCTTTCAGACCCGAGGCGGAGGCAGTGATGGAGGCGGAGGCAGCGTTCCCAGTCACAGACTGGGACCCTCCAGCCGCCCTGGTGTTAATTTTCTGCTCTGCTTGTTTGCAATATCTGCAGCTGAATGTACTGTGATCATTAAAGTCAATGATTCAGAGAACACTGAAGGCTTCCCCTGTTGGAGTTTGATCTGCCAGCAGCTGAAGAACTGCAGGATCATCTAGAAGCCGACATTAGTTGATCAATCTAATTATAAAGGCTTCATTAAAAACATCATTATTTCTGCTTTTTGGCTCATGACAGGTTCTCCTTATTAACTCATAAGGTTACATCATAAAACAGAAACTTTGTAAAACTTAATAAAACTTGGTTGAAAAAAAATGTTTTTTTATGGTTCTTTAGTTTTAACGGACGGACGGATGGATGGATGGATTCTTTTATCTATTTTTAAACTGTAAACATGAGGACAATAATCACCCTGCCAGTAAGAACCAGTAGGTTCTGTCTAGAACCAGTCAGATTCTCCTGGTGTTTTCCTGCAGGATTCCCGGCCCGTTGGATTGAAGCTCAGCTCAATATGAATCTGTGTTTTTTTTCTCCGACTTCTCAAAGCAGCTCAAACAGCCGAAGAAGAAAAAATAAAAACCTGGGAGGAACGGAGATAAGACGGATTTTGGGATGAGTTCGGGGACTTGGGGAGAGATTGTGGCTTTGGTTGGAGGCAGGAGAGGGAGGAGGTTCAAACTTCCAGCTCTGCGTTTGGCGCTGAAGGAGCAGAAGCGGCTTTGTGTTTCCTCCCAGGTTAAAACAATGAAGATTTTAAAATATTCTCATAAATTGGAGCTGATCCGCACGACTCCTGGCGGCGATCACCAGCGGGTTCGTCTGAGGACGGATCAGAGGAAGGAAAACGTTGTTTTATCTTTATGATAAAGATCGGGACCTCTCCGCATGTCTCGGGGAAACAAACGTGAACCAGCTGACACCGAGCCGTTTGGACGGAGGTCTGCAGAATAACCGGGTCATCGCTTCGGACCCAAATGTGTTGCTGCAGTCGCTCCTCCATCGATCTCTTCAGGTTCATCTGTCAGATTCTAACAAACGCAGAAATAAACACGCCTACGTTGAGTTTTTGGGCTTTCATGTCGTCATCACCCACAGAATCCAGAATCTGGGTCAAGGATTCACGCGACCCGTCATCATGGCTGTCATGAGCCAAAACCATGGCTGCCTCAGTAATGGAGGTTTCTGCACCTGCACCGTCAGTTTCAGGCCGGCAGGAAGGAGGAAACGGAGGCGTTTTCACCAGCTCAACACTAGAGGCAGCAGATTAACAGACGGACACATCGACCAACACGCCTCGCCGCTCTGACATCACTTCCTGCAGCACGCCTCGCCACTCTGACATCACTTCCTGCAGCACGCCTCGCCGCTCTGACGTTACATCCTGCATCCACATAAACTCTGTTCTGGTTATTTCCAGTTACATTCTTCCTCCTCCGTTTCATTGATGACCTGCATCATATTTTAGATTAAACTCTTAAATTCCCGTGAATATTTTGTCCAGATCCTATCTGATGATTGATACAGGATGTGGGCTAATCCGGCGCTCTACATCGCACAGCGGTGTTAGACTAACACAGGAGGAGGTGAAATCTGACACACAGGCTGGATGTTTGCTCAGCTTGAACACACACACACACCCACACACACACGTCTCACATTGACGACCTCTGACATTTAAACAAAGATTAACCTCGTCAATCAGAGCTTTGACTCCCCGCTCAGATGGAAACAGGAAGACAAACAGAGCTGAGCAAACATCTAATAACCAAAGATGAGTCATTAATATTTAAACTAAATAAGTAGAAACACACAGATATGAAACTTTAGGTTGATAACTTTGAGACTTGGAGGTTAAACTCCTAAATCCCGCTCCGATAATATTCCAGGCTGCACTGCTCCATCAGGAACGTTTTAAAGTTTCGACATCATTTAGACAGACTGTCAGGAAAGTTCTCGCTGGTGTCGTCTGTATTTAAGAGCTTCTGTCGTGAAGCCAGTTTGGTTCCAGCCTTGGCAGCCGAGAGTGAGCCGATCATGTCTGACCCGGAGGAGAGCTGTGGCTCCACATATGAAATGAAAATGGACAGAGCGCAGTTTGAGCCCCAAGGCAGTGAGCCGACCTGTCAGAGGAAATGAGTCCGACCGAGTCCGGATCAGCGTCTCTATTCCCGCTTTAAACTCACTTCACCCAAATCCAAACGCCACTTCCTGAACCGCAACGCCCTGCCGTCCAATCAGGGCCCGTTTAAATCTGGAATAAAGTCTAATATTTGAGTTTAAACCAACCATAACTGCTGATATTCTTCCACCTTTATAGTCGTTCTGTTGATATGTGAAACCTGAAGCTTGTGCAGAACATGAAAACGGTTCCAGACGGTTCTGAACTATTTTAAATCATGACTCTGGCTTGTTTCAGTGAGTTTCCAGCCAAACAACCATCAGTATCACGTCTCTATTTCATTCAGTTATTATGCCATCACCAAATGAGTCAAAAAACTATTGCAAGAAATACATAAAAAGCTTCATTTTAAGATGATTAGTGTTATATTAATACCAACTAGAGTTTTATTTTTTTTATTCTAATTTTTTCTCTAAAACCGCTGCAAGTCTATTTGGTTTAAAGGTTTGAAGTTTTATCCACCCAATTCAGGATTTAATGAGTTTTTAATTATCAAAGGAGGGCGGAGAACCAGAAAAATAGTCAAGAGTAGAAAAGGATTTGCTAGTCTGCAAAAGCAATGAGTAACTGATCAAATGATCATTTCATATTTAAAAATTACATCATCAGTCAGACCAAAATGTAAAGTTATGTGGAAATTTGGTATTTTAAGAAATGACAATAATTCATATGAATAACAAAATTATGCAAACGAAAATGTTTCCAAATCAGATTCTTTCTGCAGTTTAACAAAAACTGCAGGTGTGTTTCTGTGTCTGGTGGATTTTCGGTTAAAATATGTTTGTTTTTCATTCTGTGGGTAGAAAACACAAATTTTACTCAGGAGTAAAAATACTTCATAATAAAGTTACTCAAGCAAAGGTATAAATTACAGTGTAGTAAAAATACTCATAAAAGTTTTTTCTTCAAAACATGTATTTCAGTAAATGTAGGTAGTTACTGCCCAGCTGTGTTAATAATTTATCGGTTAGATCAAAACGTTTCCAATGATCTAAACCGGAGTCTTCTCTTCCCTCCTCTTTGTTTCCGACCAAACCAAGTGATCGGACTCGGCGCCGGCTCTTCTCACCCGGTTCATTAGCCTCTTTCCAAACGACGAGCCGACGCCTTTTATGGTCTCCATGGAGACAATGAGGGGGCTTCAAAACGGTGCAAACCCAATCTGCCGCGCTCATCACCAACCTGTGCTGCAGTGGGAGCAGAGGTGGAGTGAAGATCTGTCATCTCACGCACACGCACACACACACACGCACACGCACAAAAAGCTGGGAGAGGAAAGACTTCCAGAAACAGGCGTCTGGCTCTTCAGGAGCAGGAAGGAGACGATAAAAAGACTTTGGTTTATTTTGGTTTTAATAATTTCACTCCAAAAACACAAAATCTTACCAGCTAATTTTGATCTAGTTCCTAATGCAAATATCTTACTACACATGAAATAACACAAAACTAACTTAAAAACAAGTTTTCTGCTTGTTTTAAGCCAATAATTCCTTAATATGGATGAAAAACTAATTGTTCTGTTAGCAGAATATTTCACTTATTAAGATATTTTCCCCATGTTTTTAATGAAACAATCTGACAATGGAACTAGCAGTTTTTCATTTGAAATAGGATTAGCTTTTAAGTTAGTTTTGTCTTACTTGATATTTTTGCCAGAAACAAGACTAAAATTGTGTGTTATTGCAGTGAACACGTCTCAACCTGATGCGTTAGGAAGGTTTTATTCTGATTAGATCTGAAACGTCAGTTTGGGAATTTATAAAAATCTGTCTGTTCATCAGGAGGTTACATGAACGATGAGTCAGACCTTCATCAAATAGAGATTCTGCATTTATCATTCATCTCTAACTGTCCAGCTTCGCTGCATGCATCTGCGGATACTTAAGTGAGCACAACAGTTTGATGAATATTAGATTAATACGGGTTGTAATGAGGTTCCCTGGTGATCTCTACGGTTTTCTCCGTTTGCGGCGCTGCTCAGCGGAACCGTCACCAGGCAGGAAGCGGAGCGCTCCATCGGCTCATCAGCTGAGTGCGTCTGAATCCTCTCTTACTGGGTCAGGAGAGAGCATGCAAATGAGCCGCTTCCCTCGGTGACCTGGTTTCTCTGAAAACAGAGTCTGACTTCATATTTAGCTGATGTGAAGAAGAAAATGTGGGGAGGAGAAAAAAATATTTTATTTGGCCTTTCGGAGCAGGAGAGGCTCAGGTAGCTGAATTCCCATTGGAGGAACGCAGAACTCAATAAATCCAAGAATTCCTGCAGGAAGGTTTGAAGAAGACTCCAACTGATACCAGCTGATGAAGATGAAGACGACTCACCGGCTGCTGATACAGCTGATGAAGATGATGAGAATATGATCATGAAACTTATTTATTAATGATCAAATCAATCTGTGTTTGGTGACAGACCTCTCTGCTGTGATTTTTATCACTAAACAGCAGCAGTGGGTAACACGGACTTACAGTCCGACTCAGAGGCTCCATCCTCCTGCAGGAATCCAAACACTTTTGTTTTTGATCAATGACCAACGCTTTCTGCACATTATTCATCCCAGGTATCACATTTGGTCAATCTCTGTCACACAGCCTGAAAACCTGCTGGACGGCAACATGTGCAGAGAAACCGGGAGCAGCTCAATACTGTTCGAAGTCTCATTTAGTGCTGGAATAACTTTAGCATCAATCATGGTAACTAGGCCTGTCGCAAAACAATATATCAATTAATCGCATGATAAATTTAAATGAGCTCAATCATTTCCATGTTTTATTGTTTTTCTCTTTTTCTACCAAAAACTGGATGATAAAAGTCACTTAGCTCACTAAGGCCACCAACAGGGCTCATGAGGTCACCTCTAGGGCCACTGAGGTTACCAACAGGGCCACTAAGGTCACCAACAGGGCCACTAAGGTCACCAACAGGGCTGTTGAGGTCACTTCTAGGGCCACTGAGGTTACCAACAGGGACACTAAGGTAACCTACAGGGCCGCTAAGGTCACCAACAGGGCCGCTAAGGTCACCAATAGGGCCGCTAAGGTCACCAACAGGGCCACTAAGGTCACCAACAGGGCCACTAAGGTCACCAACAGGGCCACTAAGGTCACCAACAGGGCCGTTGAGGTCACTTCTAGGGCCACTGAGGTTACCAACAGGGACACTAAGGTAACCTACAGGGCCACTAAGGTCACCCATAGGGCCACTAAGGACACCAACTGGGCCACTAAGGTCACCTATAGGGCCGCTAAGGTCACCTATAGGGCCGCTAAGGTCACCAATAGGGCCGCTAAGGTCACCAATAGGGCCGCTAAGGTCACCAATAGGGCCGCTAAGGTCACCAATAGGGCCACTGTGGCCGCCTACTGTGCTTAGTTTGGGTTATTTTTAAGTTTACCAAAGATGTGTGTATAATTTAGGAATTTGTTTTTGATTCATTTAGTTATTCATAAACATGTTTTAAATAGAAAGCAGAAAGATGAATTTAGGCTCCAGCATGCATTCTGTGCCTGAACACCTAAAGGCAGATGGCGAACCGGCATCGTTTCAAGCTGATTCGTCAGCAGCCGTCACTCTGGACCCGACAGCCCCGTCCGGCGCCGGCGTGCCGGGAGCAAAGGTCACGTCCAGCCGGACTGACGAGAGCAGAGGAGATGGAAACAGACAGGGAGAGTGATGCTTCGCTCCTTCTGGGCCTGAAACACGTCTGAAGAACCATTCGGAACCGTTTGGTCCATTTCTGGACGCCACAATGGCAATTATAGTAATATGGACGATTAATTAGAATAACTATATTAAAATGCTGCAGATCAGAGCATAAATACTTCCTGAATTCTCTGTGATGAAAATTATTAAAACGTAAATATTTACATATTTAATTTCTGTTCTATTTCTATAGAACCGGGTTCTATATACCCGGTTCTATAGAACTCATCCAACACCAGCAAGATAAACACAGCAACACACCCAAATATCTGACCTTTGACCTGAAAATCCAACCAGCCAACTAACCGTCACACACCTGTGACCCACTGAGACCCACTAGAACCGCAGTGAAGGAAGAAGCGATTCTAGTTCAGATACATCATTCATCCCTAAAAAAATCGGGTGGATTATCTCAAAACATGAATACAAGATTTGAGCAAACAAGGAGAAATATTTACCTTTACATTCACTAACTTCAATTTAATTCTGCTGTTGAGTTTTCAGATATTTTACTGCTCAAAAATATTAATGTGTTCACAGTTAAAGTAAAGCCTGCTCATATGGATGGGAAATGTTTTTAAAAAATTATAAATAATATTATTAATAGGAATCCACTGAATTATTTGTGCACCACTCATTGGATTAGATTAGATTAGATTAGATGCAGACAGGAAGAACAATTGTAGACAAAAACATTAGAGAAAGGATGACTGAATCAGACCAGAAGTATCTCCAGGTCGATCTTATCTTGTTCAGGCATCACAGAACGACTTTTTGAACCAAAGTTCAACCAAATTCTGTTTTTTTAGTGCAGCTTGGCCATTTATTTGGAAATAAACCACCAGAAAGCCACAGCATGAACAACTGTGCAGTTCAGTGCCACATTTATCATTTCTGTGAATATTATGTGGAGACCAGAAGAGACACACACACACACACACACGCACACGCCCACACACACACACCCAGAGCTCAAACAACCTCTGCAGTTCCAGATCCTGAGCCGTCTCCATCTCTCCATCAGATCAGACATTCCCAGTAACTTTCCGAAACCACCGCCGACCTCTGACCTCCTCCCCCACCCACTCGCCTTCTCCTCCGCCTGCTCCACTTGCAGCAGCTTCACCTCTGCCTGCTCTGGTTGCAGCAATGAATCTATTAAAGTTACATTAACCAACAGAACTCCAGAACAGCCGGTTCTTCAGATCTGATCTAAACTCTTCTGCAGATCCAAATGAGGCAGAGGAATCCCAACAAACCCGAATCTGTTCAGTCTGAGCTTAATTCCTGCCTGCTCCTCACCAAATACACAGAAAACAGAAAGGATTCAAGCGAAAACAGAGAAACTGAGTGGGTTAAAGTGAGACGCCTCACCAGCTGACGGTCCTGCAGAGCTGCAGCTTCTCCTCTCACGCCGACGTCCAGCAGCAGCTGATGTGGATCTGACTGAAGACCCTCCCAGTGCAGCTCAAACAACTCACTGCCCCTCCACCGGCCCCCTGCGGGGCATTCACAGGCCCCGCAGGGGGCCACGCAGTCAGCAGCCCACCCTGCAGGGCAAACACCCCCACTCCTGTGGGAGGAACGGATTGACTCCATGCAGAGACACGCAGCTGGACGAGCAACCAAACGCATGCAACTAATAAATAAAATATGATGAATCGAATCGATCAGAGTTCAGATTCGCCTCCAGAACATCTGAGTTCATTTTGCACCACAAACGGCAGATATTTTAATATCCAAAATAAATAAACAACAGAAACAACAAACAAAATGAACTATTAAATCTCTGTAGACAAAAATGAACTAGACTGAAACCAAAAAAAAAAAATCAAGAAAGCGAAAATTATTGAGTTAATTTAATGTGTTATAATATTGAGTCATTGATTTATTGCTTGTTGTGACAGGATTGATCAGCAACATGTTCCACTGACAGACGAACCCGTTTAGTTCCCGACATTCAGGAGAATTAATCCTGATCATCTGTTAAAAGCCAAACATTTTAACCACATTAATATCAGAGTTGGAAAAGATTTAAATTTTAAAATCAAGTACCATACATGAGCCCCATTTTAAATTCTAAATATTTTTTCTGCTAAACTGTTGAATTTGAGCTCGATTACAAAGTTACCTCATGTTTTTAATCTGCTATTCAGGTTATTCAGCCACCAGGTTGGAACAAAGTTCATCTTTCCAGAGTTACTGTGGACACAGGTAGCATTAGCATTAGCTGCTATCATTTTATTCCATCATGAAAAACGTGCCTGGAGTGTTGCTGATTCTTTCATGCATGTTTGAGAAATCCTATAATCTCCATGGCAACCATTCCTGGGTGGATCTATCCCCGTCTTCGAGGCGCAGCCCTCCCTCACTCAGCTCCTTCCGACTAGCCAGCAGCAATTAGCAAACGGTTCCTATAACTGCTGAGCTCGTTATAGGAGCTGCTTCTCAGAGCAACGCTGGTAAAAACGTTAAAGGGTTAATAGAGGAGCCATGTTGGGACGACTTCCTGGAGTTACAGGAAGAGACAGAGGCCCAATTTCCAGGGGTTAAACGAGGAAGTAAAATTTATTTTAAGTCATATTTGATATGTATAACATCTTAATGATGACTGAAGTTAGAATAGTTACTTAATTTTGCTATAAAATGGCACTACTAAAACACATAGCACTGCACCTTTAAGTAATTGAAATGAATGTGTTAAAGCCCCGCCCCTAATTAATATACGTTGTAACACAGATAATTAATAAAACACCACACAGAGCACACCACAAGGTGTAACTCAGACATCTTGCTCTTCCTCTGGTACCAGTTTAACATCTCCAACAGGAAGAGGAGGACTGGAGCTGAAGGGAACACAGACGCTCGTACGTGGAATCGGATGTCAAAACACATTTCCCCCCAACAAAGCTGAGATTTACTTCAGCCTAGTGATGGTGATGAGCTACAGGTGCTGCCAGGACACAGAACCGAGCCTGGAGGAAAGAAAGCAGCAGCTGGTCGCCAACAAGCAGCTGGAAACTGAATCTGATCAGCTGCTGCTGTGAAGCTTCAGTCTGATTAGCATCAGGTAAACCGAGGAAGAGGAGGAAGGCCGCTCTTCCTCCTGCAGCTGCTGGCTTCAACAGAGTCTAAAAACTCCTGATTTACATCCAATTAAGACTTAAATTGTGCTTAAAATATATTTTACATGAATCGAACAAACTAAATACTTTGTGTTTTGCATAAGAAATTAAATTTAATCTGCAAACATTTAGTTCTACACTCATGAATAAGATAATTTTAAGATTACTGTACATATCTAGCAACTACCTTTAACATTTTTCTATATTCGGTTAGTTTCTGGGTAAAATTTTTATATTAAATTAAAAAAGAATAATTTTGCTGGATGATAAATTGCCCCACTAATTACAGTAATAAAGAATAATATTGTCATTTTAAGTCCAGGTATATCAATAATGGCATAATAATGAAATCAAATCTAATTTTATTTGTATATTTCAGCAACAAGGCAGTTCAAACTGCTTTCTGTCATAAAAACACAAATCAAACATTTCATTTTTCCAAGTGTCGTCATTTAAACATAAAAATGTTATCCTGTGTTTCATTAACTAAGCAACTATCAAAGACTAATAAAATGTTATTCTGTACAGAAGATTTAACTGGAAGACATTTTAAATATTCAGCAATCAAAAACAATAAATAAAACAGCATTTACAACTGAAACCATAAATAAAATGGATTATGAAAAATAAAACTGACCATCATCAAAAAATATGAATCATTAGAAGGGAAACTGTGGAGCCATTTTAATTTATCGTGCGATTAATTTATTAGTAGTTTATTGAAACACGCTTTCAAACAGCATTTATAATAAATGACGGTAGAGTTCAGTTTAAACCCTGGATGTTTCTTTTGTAACCATTTCCTGTATGTGGCCAACTGGACTGACAATAATGTAGACAGAAAATGAAATAATGTTTCTAAACTGAGAGATAAAGAATAATTGGACGGACAGCTTCTGATTCACGACACGCAGCAAATCAAATGCATCAAGGTGCCGTTGAGGCGCCGATAAACAGCTTCCAACAGCAGCACTTGATGTTAACGCTTGTTAACATTTAATCCTCACTGAAGCTAAAATAAAACTCAGAGAAAACAAACAACCAGCAGAAAGGAGCCGGGTCTCAATCAGAGCTGTGGGGAAATTACTCCCGTTCAGCCGAACAGGAAAACATAAACCTGAGGACGGTTTCACTCCCTGAACACAACGCAGCGTCCAGGCTCCGGGTTTTTACCTTCCGGTCACTCAGACATGCAGTGAAAGGACGAAATGCTTAGAGGTGAAAACTGCAGCTACATAGCAGAACCAAGCAAGCAGAACAGCATGAACACCTCAGACTGCAGGTTTCATCCAATCTGGTGGTAGCAAGTCAACAGGGCCAAACTTTACAAGACAAAACTGTTTGAGATTCACTGTATAAACCGAGCAGCGAATAGACTGTATAGACTGTATAAAAAACCTCATTCTATGTAACTCCTGTAAATAAATGAGAAATTCCTCAGAGCGTTTTGCTCTGATGTGTGATTTCTGCTTCTGCAGAGTTTTAAAGGCAGCTAATTCAACTATTAGCAATCAGGAGGCAAAAGTATCTGGTCTAAAATCAACTTTTAATTACTTATTAATATATTGTAGGGACTGGAGCCTAGTGGGACTCCAGCAGCACCAGTAACTGCACCTGACTGGAAATTCCTACAAGAAATGGCAAAGGATAAGGAAAAGAACAACTTCACTGCCTTTTATAAAACATAAAAAGCTTAAATGTTAATGTATAAGTTAAGAGTGCAATGTGTCCACATCTATACAAATAAACCAAAGGGGGAAACAATTCAGAGATCATTTTTAATGGAGGAAACATTTAGTGAAAACACACCCAGGCTGATCTATCTCCTGATAATCCAGTAATCGGTTCGATTAGGAACCAAAACAGAAACTTTTATTCCATCTCCAGCTGCTGTGGTTCTCCCGTCTCTCTGCTCTGACTCAAACCAACCTGTTCCCCTCCTGGCCTGCAGGGGCGCTGCTCCAAGAACCACTGAAGGAAACGGCACTAAAACCTCTGAAGAAGAAAGACACCAATAGATACCAAGAGGAAGAAAGAATGGAGTGGTGTCAGAGTTTAGCAGTTGGAGGATTTCTCTTGTTTCTCATTTCTCCTGCTAGCACTGAGCTAACTCGTTTGTTTTGGTTGCATTTACCCAGAGTTCCCTGTGCTGTGGTTTCCTTCCTGCTTTTGCAGCGATCTCTGTTTACATATGCATTCGAACCGCACCAGAGTTCACTTCTATCCGAGCAGAGAGTGAGGTTTGAAGGCGGACCGGAGTTCGTTTTTCAGTCCGATTTTAGTCCCAAATGAACCATAAATGCACAGAAGTGGAGTTCTGATGATCTGGTCACGTTTTCAGGATATCAAAATACTCAAATTTCAGGATAATTAAACCAACTTTGATCGATATGTGATCACATTTCAGATGTAAAATGTGGCAGACAAACATCTTGGATGCTGGAACAGAAGCGGTGGATGAAGGTGGAAAGTGCGAGCCACTCGTCTTACATCACAGTCCACATCGATTTTATTTTTAAATATCCCGTTACACAACACAGCAGAGGCACAAGACCATTAAAAGTGAGCCCAACATGGAGTAGATACTCAGCTGCAGAGAACAGAGCGTTCAGGACGTGACAGCTACACCTTCTGGCAACCGTTTCCATTAAAGAGCAAAGTCAGGCTGGGTGAGTGAGTACAGCGCGCCCAGCTAAATCTGGGGCCCGCTCGCCTAATGTCTCTTTCTGCTTGGTCAAACACGTTATTTATTTCTCATTGTGTGTGTCCACGGGCCGTAAATATGTTTGTAATTACCCACACTGCCATCAGGTGGGGTTAATGGAGAAGCCATTAGCACAGATAGAAAGTGGATGGATGAAGGCACAGAGGGGAAACTGCATTAGAGAGGCTGTGGAAGGAGAGACAGGCATAATCAGCAAATATAAGTCATTAATTCTGCTATTTATACATCCAGCTGCCGGCCCGCTTCCTGCTGGACCGGGCCAGCACTTCCAACCGGATCGCACTCAACTACAACAGCAAAATGGTGATTAAAGGTCTGAACGAGGCAATAAGGACTTTCTATCAACATTGTGACACTTTCTAACTTTTCCTCCATTTGTTCACTGGAGGAGAAAGTGTCATTATTGTTATTATTTACAGGTTTGTTGATTATGTCAACACAGAAACGTTGGTTCCCAAACTTTTTGCCCTGGTGGCCAAAGCCGGCGAATTTATGTAACCCATGTTATTTTAGCGAATATGAATCTGTAATACAACGTATTGCCAATAGGTGGCAGTAAATGGCTTCAAAATAGCCTAAAGCTACAGTGATATCTCCAGGATATATGGGCAAAAACAACCAGAAGAAGACAAAAACGATTTGTGGTCACTCACTGACAAAACTCAGTTTTCTTTTCAATATTTTTCGAGAATTTGTTTCCATCTATGGTTGAGTTTTGATTCCTCAGTTTTGATTCCTGGACTAGGAAAAAATTGTTTTTGAGATTAAATTTCTTTTTTTTTTCTTGCTCTGAATCTCTGATTGTTGTTGTTTTTCTTTCTGTTGAGAGACAACGCATGAAGAATGTCGAGTCAGGATCCAAAAGAACGGATTCACATTGTGTCCAAAGACGAACCGACTTCTGTTCCACGAGATCGGCGGGATTATTAACGCTGCCCGGGTGGTTACAAGATAATATTCAGATGTGAAGACTGAACTGAGCTGAAAACAAAGAGGAAAAAAGACTCTTGATTGACTTGACTTAGGACTGCTATAAGAAAACATTTTCTGTTTTGTTCTGTTGGTGTTTTTGCCAGAATGTGTAATAAATACGAGTTTTGTTCAACACAGTGTTTCTCTTGCTCCTCCTGAGTTGAACCTATTTGGTTATAAAGATTCATAATCACTGATCCGCTTGTCGCCGGCGACTTACCAGGTAGATTTTATATTTAAATTACTGCTGGGCCACAAAATGAATGAAATTTTAAAAAATCTATTTTTTATCTTTTGTTTTACCTGCTCAACAATAACAAAGAAGGCTTTGTTATTGCCTTCTTTGGCAATAACAAAGTCAAAAATATAGAATTTCAAAATGTTTTGGGTCATTAATTGTAAATTTGTAAATTGAATTGTGAAAAATTTTCTGACTTGAATAAAGAGCATAAAACTTTGTTTCTCATTTGACCTCCATAACATAATTTATAATAAAAATGTTAAAAAAATAAAATAAATGAAAAGGCTGATTTCACTTAGAAATTAGTTTAAAAATGTAAGATGTGATGTTTGAATTTGAAGGCGACTTGATTTAATGCAGTAAAAACTTAAATAAATTGCAGGCAGCTTTTAAAAATTTCTCTCAATCATTTTTAGTTTAATTACTAAATACCGTTTAAATGAAGTTTTTATTTATGCATTTTGAACTTGACAGTTAAAGTTGAATCAACTTAACCGAGTCAAAGCAACAAGAAAACTAGAGTCAAGTTGAGTCAAATATGTTTTATAACTTTACATAAATGATGTTCGCTACATTTTAAAAAGGTCATTCCCTAATCCGGATTGGTCAGTAAATCCAGATCGGTGCGTTTTTACTTGGTTGAAACCGACTCCAAATACCAAAACAGTTGAATTGAAATCGGTGCACTAAGAAACAGTCATCAGCGAAACATAGAAACCTGCACCAGCACAGGAATATGGCAAACCATTTACAAGCAAACTAAAAACTCATGCACCAGGATAAACTGACACCTTTGCCATACTTAAGATCCCAAGCACTATTTTTAATATGTTTTAAATAGGAAATAGATATTAAGTGATAAACATGTTGAGTTGGTTCTCTCCCATGTTAACCTCCCCAAGACGTTGCAGGCAGAATAACTTAAACGTTTTACAAAAAAATGATGTGATTCATAAAAGTTTAGAGGCAGAACAAAACGTATTAAAACTCCATCAGCTGCATTAGCCAGAGATTACATTAGGCCCATTAAACAGAAGCATGCTGCATTACTGTATCGGATATACTTTTGGAATATTGATCGCCTTTTTTTTAATGGCTCGTTTTCAGCTTAGCACACAATAGAGCAGGAAGAAGTCGTTACAGGAGTTTACAGGCTGCAGATGGAGAAGACAAAGAAGGAGCTGATCTGGATGCTAAAATCCAGGAAATATCCTGGACCATCCTGGTCCAGAAAGCAGTTAGAGTTTATGAGGTCGTATTAAAACAAAAGCCAGGTCTTAAAACTCATTTCTAAGGATTCCTGGTGGATCTAAAGCAGAGGAACGCTAAAGACACCAGCAAAGGTCAGACAGACTTTAGAGCCTTAAAAAGCTTTTAAAGACTCTAAATGTGATTCCAGCCATTATCTCCCCTGATCAATGAAGTGATACCGCAGTCAAATGGCAGTTATATAATCTCTCCTCTGGTTGTAAAAGCAGACTCTCCTACTTAATCTGGGAACACTAACAGCATGCCGATGATGCGTGGCAGGATATAACCCACACACACACACACACACACAGAAAAAGAAACGGCTTGTTCTGCCACTGAAATGGACCCACAGCTATGAGGCTTTCAGTTCCAGGACAAATATCATATCTTAGCATAAAGACAACATTTCCTGGTCTTTACGCGTGAAACGAATGTCTGCAGCCAAAACACAACAGTTCCTGAGGTATTTTGGCCACTGCGGGCCTCTATACCCATTAGTGATATTCCACTGATTTCCTTTCCGATCCAATAATCGGTCACACTCACACTGGTGTCAGTGGTACTGATCCAATACCAATACAAAAACTCCTAATGTGTCTAATATATCTAAAAAAATAAACCTTATTCAATTCTTGGCTTCATCATTCTAATTTATTTATTTTAAACTCAGATGAGATAGCAGGCAGTCATACAAATATGTAAAATTGTAAATTATTAACCCTACTGAAATAAATCCTTGTTTAATTATTAAGAGCTACTATAAAATAAAATAAGAAATACAGAACATGTTCATGAAACTGCAGCAAAACGCATCCATTTTGACATTTTCCTGTAATCTTTTACATTCCAGTAAGGAAACAAAATCTATTTTCTTTCTGATTTTGGCCGATTTTATTGCCTGAACTGTTGCTAAATATAGCATGAAAGTCAGTGAGTTGGTAACAGTGGGGTGACTATTGTTAAGTGAGAACATGGTGGGCCGGTCTGTCAGTCAAATCTCTGTCACTGCAGAGCAGGAGAGGACAGATTTTCAGACCTTTGCTGAGGTAGAAAACATCACCTTCACATATAAACATCAGCCAATTACCCATCTCCCAAAATGAAGGAAATCTCCCGCCAATAAATCGGTGCACCCTTAATATGGACAGATCCCAGTTTAATGGTTCCGTCTCCCAGCTGCCACTTCTTGGCTAACAGGACCAGAAACTCACCAGCAGCAGGATGGAAATCTGCCGTCAGATGAAGAACATGTTGAACCCAAACATGACCACATCTAAGGTCTTCAGGATTTTTGAGAAACTGCTACTGTAATAAATGAACCATCCAGATTCTTTCTCCTCTTATTATGATTAATTAACGTTGCAGCCCCTCGTTGCCATGGTAACAGGTCACACTGACCACGATGACATGTCTCAGAGTGAGTCATCCCGTCATCACCTGGTCTTTACCTCAGTCTGGGTGTAGAAACGTCGAACAGCCGGCTCCCCGCCTGCTGCGGCCTTCCCAGCAGGAAGCGCGCCTCGCTGCAGGGATTACGTCCTGCTGCTGCTGTTAGTATTCCCGCTAATCCCAAACGTGCTAAACGGCGCTGAAGCGGATTATACTGCATCCGGCTAGAGGTGGCAGGTGGGGGAGGGGTGCTGTTAGGTTTTTGGATCAGATACCTGCAACCAGCGTCAGTTATTATCAGAGGAAAACTCGAAACTAAAACCTAAACTAAAAAAGCAGGAAAAGGTGCAGATTGGTTCAGTTTCACAACTTCAGACGTCAAAAAACAAACGACGACTTTTACTCAACACCTGAAGCAGAAACAAACCACTGATCTGGAGAAACGCTGCTCTGTAAAACCTGCTAAAGCTAACAGCAGATCACTGATTTCCTTGTTCTCTTCTCATTGTTTACGTCATCAGCGTCGGCCATCTTGTTTTACAAGTTCACATTTAGTTGAACTTTGAATTCAGGTCAACTCCCATAGGGGACGATTGAGAGAAAAGCCAAGTTTTTAAAAATATATTCAATCATTTGTAATTTCATTTTAAGAAAATAGTCAGAGGTCATAAACGAACAACTAGCTGTGATTAACAGACATTAATAAAGACATTAATAAGGACATTAATAAAGTGTTTAGATCATTGATCTTCCATCTGCCTAAATTGACGACATAAAACTCAGAAGTGAAATATTTACCTGCTGGAAACCAGACAAGGTCAAGTTTATCATTAGTCTTTATCCACAGAAAAGCAGTAAAATATGAGTTAGCTTCAGGCACTAATGCAGCTTTCATCATGTTTATTAGGAATAAGCCAAAGCTTGGCGCTTTAACACATTCATGTTTTACTGATTTCTTTGCAATAATCACCAAATATTGATCTCTGTCATGCTTCACTTTCTGTGCATCTTTTCCATTCAGTTCATCAAAATACTTTTAAATATTAAAGCAAAGGGAAGGAAAACCTTGTTGCTTTGATCTGATCACTCCATGATGGATGTAAGAGGATTTGAACCATAGCAGGAAACTGGCTGGGGTTTAAAAGTGGGTGGAGCTCAGATGGATTGGTCGTCAGGTGACCTTTTACCAATCAATCAGCTGACAGTAATCGAAGCAATAGGAAGATAGTCAACAAGTCAGTCGACAACAGGAAGGGTTCATGAGGACCATTTATCCTCACTTTCTTCTCCTACTACTCTCCAATTTGCATTTTATGCTGTTACTTCTGATGTAGCTTCTTCATAGATGCTACATCTGGTCTGACATTCTGATTGGCGGAGGTTCCTGGAGGAGAGCAACGGCTGACATAATGCTGCCGTCACCTAGCGGTTCTCTCTCTCCTGTTACTAACTTTTTACTTTTCATTAACATAGAAAGTGACTCCTGGGTCAGTTTTCTGTCTCTTTCTGTTTCTGCTCTGTCTTCTCAAACCCACAGTCGGTTCTGCTGGAGGTTTCTTCCTGTTCAAGGAGAGTTTTTCCTCTCCACTGTCGCACCATGTACGCTCAGTATGAAGGATTGCTGTCAAGTCAACAGCTCCATTTCCACTGAATAATTTAGCAATTTGGCATTTTGAAAATCCATCTATCCCTGAAAAAAATCCACTCGTTGGGACCAGAGGGGTGCTGGTGCCTCTCCAGCTGTCAGGCGAGTGGCAGGGTAAACCCTGGACAGGTCGCAGTCCATCGCAGGAATTTTGAAAATTAATTTGCTTAATGGAAACGTCAATTTCTTTTTAAAAAAAACCAAAAAAAACTTGAATTTTACTACTTGCGGAAACTACAAAGAAGAAAATGACAGGAAGAAGTCGGAGGATGATAACTTATCACATTATAAGTTACGTTTTCTAATAACTTATCACGTGAAAAACTTGTTCGCATGAGATTTCAATTCTGTTTTTTAGTTTTGTAGATATTTGTAGCTAATAACTTTTTACTGACACTACATGCTCGTCCAGGAGGCAGGAGCAATGTTTCCATCCAAGCTTCATGCAAATTGTGAGAAAACTTTTAAGATGTTACAAAAAAGGAAAAAAAATGTAATCAGAAATGTTTCCATCTATTGGTTTGGATCAACAGGCTTCACAAAGCGTAATTTCCTCAGATCTTGACACTGTGCATGTCTTTAATAAACAGGAAGAAGATTTTTGCTAATTTGCACGGACAAAACGTCTGGGGGATCGGACTGTGAAATTATACCAAATTCTTCATACCTCTGGTAAGGAACAGACCCACCAGTGGGTGGCAGTGTCTACTGAATCAGAACTTATTCAGCCAACGTGTTCCCATCTCCCTTTTGGCACATTAACTCTTTTTTTTGGAAAAGCCAAACTTGGTCAATCTCAGGCAAGCGTAAAAACTTTTCCTGCAAAATTCAGGAAGTTACTTCAAGTTTCCATCAACCTTTTCTAATGTGATTCGTCAAAATGCACATAAAAAACTTTGGTGGAAAATGGCTAATATTTGCATTTCCATTACAAATGTTTGGAAATTTTGTCAATATTGCAATTATGTCAAAAATAGAATTTTTCAACTGCAACGTTTCCATTAAATATGAAATGTCATTAAAATGACATGTGAATAACCTTGTTTATGTGATAAGTCATTAAAAACATGCTGCACAACGGTCCTCCAACTACTTCCTGTCGTCTTCTTCTTCATAGTTTTTGCCAGTGGAAACATCCGGTGTGACTCAAAAAAAATGTTTGCAAAATATGCAAAATAAACCAATTTTGATATGGCAGAAAAAGAAAACTCATCCAATCGCCAAAATTTTGTGTTGGAAAACAAGAGGGTTTTTGTTTTTCTCTAAATTGATGTTTTCATGAAGCAAATTTATTTTTGACAATATGTAGCAGTTACATGGTCTGTGGAAACGCAGATGATGACTCAACGCAATCTGATGAGTTTTCTTCAATGGAAACTTTTTAATCCTTCTGGAACGACATGTGGGACATCTAAACTGACTCCAGTTGGGTTTAAAGCCCTAAAATATATCAGAACAGGAAAAAAGGCAGAAATTACACAACTACAAGATTTTAAATCCCAGATTTATCTGTTTTTTATAAAACACGACTTTAATACAGTCAAGGGATCCAGAATAAGATCTTAAATCTTAACTTTAAGCCTCTAAATGTGGATTAAGAATCTCCATCCTTCCTTTAAAAATGTGACATCAGACTTTTCCTGGTTGGGCTTTAATTCTCCTTTTCACCAACAGATCCTCGACACACGTCTTATAAAAGCTCTTTAAGCTGAAGAGGTCTCCACGCAGCAAATAAAATCACCTTAATATGCAAACTCATGCCTGGATGTCAAGGAGAGCCTCGGAAAGCCCAGCGTCGGCCCGGTCCGCGCTCCCCGACACGCATGGCCACCTCCCTCCGCTCACCTCGCCAACCGCAGCATCGACATCAAGTGCTGGAGGTGAAGTGTGAAATGGTTCTGCTGCAGCTGGAGACCAAACTCTGGGGACTCGTCAGGAATTTCAGACTCACACTTGGAAGGATTTGAGCAAATGCAAAAAGGAAGTTTTTCCATTTCCTGACTCTGATTTTTTTTTTTTTTTTTTTTTACACATCCTGGACGAGTTAAATAAGGCGAAGCGCTCCGGCACACCTCCCAACAACTGATAAATATTTAAACTGCACTGTGGCGGGCGCAGAGGTGGAAACTCCAGCAGTGGTGTTACAAACAGCTGATTTAATTATTGCAGGTTTGTTCTGGAAACGACAACAAATGGTAAACTGAGCAAACAGGAGTTAAAGGACAAGCAGCTGTTAAATCAGGACTGCAGAGGCTGCGTTTCCATTGGCCACAAAACTGCACAAATTGGAATTATGAAAATTAATTTGCATAATAAACACATGACAATTTTGAGATTAAAAAAAATCACTTTTTTGTGCTTGAATAAAGTGGTTTTTCGGCTATATTGAAATTAGCAAAACTGCAATGGAAACACAGGAATCATGTTATCAACAATAAGATGTTACTACTGGCAGAAATGACAAAGAAGACCAACGGAAGTGATATGAGGATGATGTTTTTAATTGACTTATCACATGAACAACCTTACTCACCTGATTTTTCACCACAATTGCCAAATTGCGTTTTTTACGACATTAGCAGATTGTGCACATATCTAATAAATACATTACAGATGTTCACACTGGTTATCACGTCAGTTTGCAGGTTCTGATACAATCCAGTTCTTTGTGAAATCAGACGTGTTTTTATTTTAGCTTTAGCTTTTTTTTTCTTCTTTTTTTTTTTGTTTTAGCTTTTGTCCAAAATGATCCAGCATTCATGGCTGGGCATTAAATAAAACAAATTCTTGTTTTATGGTTCACGAGATGAGTTTTTTTTATCAGTTACTTTATTCTCCCTATTATAGAAACTAACTATGGTTTGTAACAGAAAAATAATTTCATTTGTTTAATTTGAAACTCCAGCTCATGAAAAACCTAAAAATTCAGTTGCCTGAAAAGGTAAATTAATTTAACACAGTCCAAACTCGGATAAGAATCTAGTGAAAAACCTTGAACAATGTCTGAATGTGACGAGTTTGCGATACAACTCCCAATCACCAGGTGGCGCCAAAGACACAAGGAAAGAGGCAGCATGTACAACCATGAACAGAAAACGGAAAACCACAATCTAATGATTCAGGGACGACAAAAAAATAAAGAAAGAAAACACTTTGCTGAAATCCTTCTTAGCATTAGCGCAGTAGCTAACGTCTACTGTCTCCTTAAGATACAGCCAATCAGCACCCAGGAGAACAAATGGCACTCCTGGATTGGCTAATAAGATGCTAGGTAACATTGTTTCTTAGCATTTCAGCTTCCGAAGCTGCAGTTTTTCAAACATATTTTAGATGTCCAACAAAAATCCACATTTAGACAAATTCTCCACAAATAATTTGGAACTACGTTCCACTGAAAAATCTGTGACTGTGCAGTTCTTAAATTAGATTACTTAATTAAATTACACTTATTTGAGGAATTAAAAACGTTTTTAAAGATAAAGTCATGTTTTTAATACTTGGATTAAGACACAAAACTGAAGAAAAACCATGAACCGAAATTACATCTAAAACAACCCAAAATGATGCGTTACATTTTGTTTCAGCCAACACTGAAACAAACAGCAAAACTGCTAGCAAGACCGCTATTAGAGGTCTCACTAAGGTTTCGCGCAATTCTGATTTTCTTTTAAATTTAAATAAAAATTTTTGCATGGTTGTTCACACTACCACCATATTACTCTTCTATGTGAACAGTTTATGACCCCAACTCACATGTGCAGAAGAAGAACGTTAATGTCACACAGCTGTTTATGGAAGTAAAAATGGCCGCCGTCATCTGCTGTTGGCTCAGATGGCTTCAGCCATTGTTTACGTCTGAATTCTGGCTTCTTCTGATGCAGAATTATGACATGTCTCATGTCAAAGATGTAAAAGTCAAGATGGCCATTCTCTGAAAACTACTAATATCTGATTTTATGCAACATATGGAAATTTGAGCCAGAGGTATTGTGAAAAATCTATTCAAGAATGAAGGCAAGAAAAACCTAAATACAACTAACAGCTAGCTTTTTTTATTCAAAACAATGTATTCAAATAAAGTTGAATAAATTTTATTCAAAAGTTGAATACAATGTAACTTGACCTTTCTGATTTAGTTCCATATGGAAGTGGTACTAGTTGGTAAAAAAAAATCAGGATTGGGTCGCTCAGACATCCACGAAAAAGTCGGACATGAGTCGCATTTGAACGTAGCCGAAGTCTGACAACTGGACGATGCTTCATGCAGAGTCCATCAACCTGAGGTTGCCTCAATCTGTGTTGAGACGCTTCCTTCAGCTCTGCTCGGTTCTGTCTTTGGAAGATTCAGTCCAAAACATGGCGGTGTTTCCTGGGTGGAGAGCCCGTCTCCACCCAGGAAAAACAGCATGACTGAGGGAACGGAGCCCATTCCTCCTGCATGAGTGGAAGAAACATGGGCACAAGATTTCAGAGCAAACTGACAGCTTGAGAACTAGAAATCAGTGGTGGATTATTTCTGAAGTTTGTCCAAGATAATTTAGCATGTTTTGAAGATGAAGACCCGCCATCCCGAGGAGGTCAAACTAAACCCCAGCATGACTCAGAATGCCCCAATCTGTGTGCGGTTCTGCATTTTTAGTCATTTCTGGAAACATTTAAATGTCTTTCAAATTATATACACGATACATTCTTAGTTTAAATATGAGAAAAAATATTTTCCTTTACATAGAGCAAGTCAGGGTGAGCACAGATTGTACAAATGGATTTGACATCAGGATTAAAAAAATAAAATCAGTGGTACTGGATTATTATATAAACTGCAACAAATTAATTCATGGTAGTTTTTTTGTTGTTGTTTTTTTTACAATATTAAAGATGATCTTTTGCTTTATACAGCCGATTTCAATTGGAAAACTTAATATATGTATTTTAATATAAGATGGAAAATAAAGTAGGAATCTGAACAAGATTATTCCCAGGATTTATCTCCAATCCAAACAGAACTGGGTCATCAGTCACGAATTTAAGACTGGAGAAAGAAAGCTAAATAAAGATGCGTGAATGTGCGGGATCGTGGGGAGCACAGAGCAGGTTCATTAGATAAGAATACAGCTCAATTAGATCTCAACAAACACACAGGTCACATGGACCTCACACACACACACACACACACACCCACACACACACACACACACCATCACCGGCAGAGTTACCAGCTCACATCACCTGAATGATAAGAGGCTAAAACTGCTTTCTGTTCGCTCAGTTGGGAGGCTGAACAGAAAGAAAGAAAATCACCCTCACCTGAAAATCTCAAGGTTGTTCCTTCGCCTTGTGTCCTCAGCGCAGAATATCCATATGCTAATCCAAGCAGGTCGGTAAAACGTTCAAAAATCCATGTGGAATCACAGGGGAAACCTCGGGAAATAAAAAGAAGATGAAGATAGACTGTTTCCGATCCAGAAGGTCGGTCTCCGCTCCAGCAGGTTTCCAAAAGCCGCCTTCATGCGGTCATGCTAGCTCATCCAGCGGAGGCAGAGCGCGAGCAACGCCGGCCGAAGGAACACTAACCCCCGCGAAGTACTGCGGAGCTCCGGGGGGAAAGAGGCCGACTCCGTCCCGGAGTTCAGCCCCGGACGGTCGACTCCTAGCCGGTGTGGCAGAACCAGCAGCTGTCCGATCCGGTTTCCGTTGGTTCTGGAGGACAGTTGGTGCCAGCTCGCCACGATCTGGCCGCGGTCTGCCCCGGTCTGAGGTTCCGTTGAGATCGGGTCAGTATCACCTCGCTCCGACCCGCCCGCTGCGCTCCTTCTGGAGAAATGAGGCAGACTGCAGAAGCACCGCCTGTCTGTCCCTAAAGCTCCGCCCACCTTAGAAACCAACCAATGGCAGCGGCTCCGTTGCCCCCTCGGCCCGCCCCTTCTGCCTCTCTTCCGCCCAGCTCTGATGCAGGGAGTTTGGCAGCGCGGAGCTTCCCAACAGGAGCCAATAGCACACATTCACCCTCTAACACGAAGAGACACGCTCTCCGCCAAGCTTATTCAGCCACAGAGACACTTCTGTCCACACCTGACTGAACCACATTAAAGGCATTTCACAGCGTTTTAAAACTGAGTCACCTCTTGAAGCTCAGCTCAGTTTAAAACACTTTCATATGAAGAACCCAAACCACCAACTTTAGTCAGAAAATACAAAGTTAAATGTATTTTCTGTACGTGGCTCAATGCCCAGAGCGACAAAATCATGGGGCACAATAACACACTAACACTAACACACTAACAAGTTTTAGTGTGTTTTCACACCGGATAACTACAAAACTGGTTTGCCACTGAATGACTTTTGACACTTTTGATGCTCCTAAACTCTAACGGTATTTTCAGACCTTATAGTCCAGTAGATTCGGACTGTTTGGGGACCAAAATTGCAACATTTGTGACATTTTCAGTTGGTATGATTCACTTTCACACTGCACTGAGTGAAACGATCCAAACATTTGAACAACTTGTTTTCCTCCTGGCCTATGGGGACACTGCACCAAGAACCATAGAAAGAAACAACATGAAAACCTCAGAAGAAGACCAGCGCTACTTCCTTCTGCACAAAACGTAAACAAAAATGGAATGGCATGAGACTTTAGCACTGCTTTTGGAGCGGCCTCCCCTCTGCTACACATATGCATTCAAACATACAACTTCAACTGAAGTGAGTTCGGTTGAATTCACTTCAACTGAAACGAGGTTTGTAGGCGGACCAGAGTTTGCTTTTTTGAATTGATTACACATTCACACATCCACAACTGAACATTGTAGTTTAGTACGATGCTATTTGGCACGATATTGGCTGACATTTGCAAACCAACCATTCATTTTGCTTGGTGCTGTTTGGCTGAAACCCCAACGAAAAATTTTAGAAAAACTGTAAACATTAGCTTCTGCAGCAGTGCCAAGATGGCGTCCATTTATGCATTTAAAGGTACATTTGGTGTCTAAACAATTAAAATAATCAGTTATAAGTGTTTCTGAACAGAATCTAATGTATTCTGGATTTTAGTCGAGGAAATTCTCAAGATGAGGAATTAATTCATGAATTAATGCCATGAATAATTTAGGCAGTTCTGAAGATAGAGGGTGAAAAGTGGTTCCAGTGAAGTGACCCTATAATAAAAAACAAGTCCACCTTTGGTCTGCATCATCCATGATAACCTGCTGTGATTGGCTGGAGGTAAACCCTGAGGCGACAGGTTTATCAAAGCCGACAGAGCAGGTTTCCAGCAGCGATGCCTCCTGCTGCAGGCGTTAGACCTTCAGTTGCTGCTAATTAGCCAACAGGATTCTGAACAAAAGAGAAAATATGATCGACATTAGCAGGGACTGGTACTTATTCTGCAAAAAAAGATTGAGCCAAAAGCTCATTTTACACACAACTCATTAATAAAAAGGTTTAATTCCTCCAGTAAACTGATTTATTCAGTCACTGAGACCTTGATTTTTTATTTTTTAATTTTTTTTATTTTTTTGCTCAAATGTTTCCCCAAAGACGCGGTGGCTGTCTGGATAACCTCTCAATTGGTTTGATTTCCCCAGATCGTGTTCACTGGTCTGTAACTCAGGCTTGTTCGTAATAAAATCCTCCTTTTATTCATCGAAGCCTGACTAACAGAGTCTTCACTATTACATCTCACAAAGGCAAATTATAGATGATACCTTCCAAAGCTCCAGAGTCAGAGCAAACTACAAAAAATCACAATAAGCCTCTCATTTTTATTCCACAAGACAAAGCTGAAGAGTGACAAATAAGATTAAATATTGAATAAAATCACCTGATTGTCTCTTCTCTGTCCTTCTGGCAATTATTTCCAACTACTAACTCAATTATGGGTCTTACATATTTATAACTGAGGAAATAAGTTGCAGCTGCTTTAAATTATCGAAACATTTTTCATTCAGGAGCCTTTATTTTTTTAAAGCTTTTCGTAAGAAAACCTTTGCATTCATGCAAACGTGTCCTTGGCGGTGATTATACCGCCACTTTCTAAGTTTTAATCAGGCTTAAGACAAAGTTTATATAATTGGGTTGAATTTTTACACCTGCAGCAAATTTAAATACATTTTGCTAATCCTGTCTGAAATGGTAAATATTTAAAGTTCACTCAAATCAGCAAAAATCATACATTTAAACTGAATTTATCTTATGAAAGAAGATAATTAAACACCTTGAGCATTTCTGTTACATAAACTTTGAGTACTTCCAGTGAATCTGACCTTTGACCTGTGCTCCTAACTGATGTTGCGTTTGACCAGTTCTTTTTCCAAGAACTTAGATACAAACTAGCTCAAATATAAAACCTTTCTAACGTGTGCTGAAACGTTCCTGCACTCGGCTGCAGACATTTCTCAGCTGGCTGCAGCTTTCTGGCTGGATTAAATCTGTTTTATGTTTGAGAGAATCACTTTCCAGCCGAGGTTCAGCCATAAACCTGCTGATCGGAGGGGAAGGTGAACTTTAAGTCCTTTTCTTTATTATTATTCCATCCACTTTGATGCAGTTCTACTGAACTGAAGGCTGTTTAGTTTTATTTTAGATTTTATGTTGTTTTTTGTGGAAGCATGAGGTTAAAAACTAAAAGTTCGATTGTAGGATTTCCGTTATATAATCTGTGTAAAAAGTATTTATTAAGCTTTTTCTAATACTAATAAGCACAAAACCAAATCCTGGACATCAAAGATAACTTTAAAATCTTCATTAAAATCAGATATTAAATTGTAACTGACGCCCGGTGAAAGCTTAGCCCCGCCCCCAAAGACAGTTAGACGTTCCAAAGTGGGCGGAGCCACCATGCGCTGGGGGCGTGGCTAAGCGTGGGGCTGAAAGGAGGGGCGTGTTTCTTTGTTTAATGATGTTCTTCTGTTTTATATTTTAATGTTTTTGAACAGATTGTTGCTGAAAATGAGAATTTGCTATCAGTCAACTGAACTGGTTTAATAAAGATTAGGTAAATAAAATTAAATTAAATTGCACCATACAACCTGAAGAGGGCAGCACTGAGAGGGTTTTAGGCTAAATATTCCAGAAATTACACAAAAATGTCAACATTTTAATAGAAATATAAAGATATCCTTTAAACTGCCATTTGTAAAAATATACTTTTACATATCTGTTAAAACTATCAGCATGTTGTGGCAGCAGATTATGAGATCAATCTCCTCAACCGTCTCTCTTTGATTCTGCTGTTATCTAAAAAAATAAACCACTTTATCAGAAACAACCAATCAGAGGCAGGAGGAGGGTCTTAGTGCGGTCAATAACTCTTGTGTACATGCTGCTTACATCCCACCGCTTTCTTTATTTCGCTGGACCATCACAGTGTTGCCTGCCATGAATGCCATGAATGCTGTCTGACCATTAGTTAGCGTTGCGCTCCCAGGGTTAAAAGCTCAACAGCTTCATATTTAATTCCTCTGAACTGGAAGCCAGTCCAGCTTCAGGTTCTGATGGATGTAAACTTTAATCGCTCCAATTCAAACATTTTTTATTGTTTTATTGTGCAAAGAGCCTGAGGATGAAAACTAATCTGAACTTTTGTTGATGGAAAGAATGAGTTGAGACAATCGTTGGTCGGTTTCCTCAGAAACATTTAACAAACCAAAGATTGCCTCAGGACGGAAACACGGTAAATGTTTGCATTAGCCACAGCAGACACGTCTGAAGACATAAAAGCAGTCCGGCTCTGCATGTTTCTGAGAAATCAACCTCCACGGCTGACAGGAGCTGAAAGAAAAACTTCACAATGCGGAGCCAAAGAAAAGTACTTCACTCACCAAAGCTGCTCAAAAACCAATTAAAACTTGTTGAATCTTGTTAGACGCGGCGCCTGGAGAGCTCAGATCAATAAAAACTTATTAAATAAATACACAATCACAATGTTGAGAGAAACACAATTACAAGTCAGTCTGTCGTTTCTTTGTTTTCGGTCATTTATCAGTGTTTTATTTCATTTATGGATTCCAGATGTTCGTCCAATCAGGTTTGTTTCAAAGTTTCCTGGATGAACTTTGACCTCTCCGACTGCAGGAAGCCTCGGTTTGTCTGACCTGAATAAACATCCAGGGAGAGATTATAACATTTTACTTTATTCAAAAACAACTCGCTGCTTACATTGTTTTGTTAAGTTCATTTGACATTAATTTCAGAAATTTGCCAGAAAAAATTTGCAAAATTTAAAGTTTCAAAAGTGAAAAAAAAAGAAATCTACTTCTCAATCTTAGAAATTTTGTATTTTTCTTGGAGTTTTTTGTCAGAAACTTGCTCTTTTTGGCCCTACTGTGCCTTTGTAAGTAAAAGAAAAAGGATAATTTTTCTGTTTGATTTTTTATTTTCTAATATATCTTTGGCTGCGCGATGAAAAACCTTTTGATGAAAATTTGGGATTTTCCTGGATGTAAGAAAATCAAAAATCTCCTCAGTTCTTATAGTTTCATTGCCAAAGAAAATAAAACATTTTTCAGTAAAGCACAAGTAACTGCAGATAAACACTTTTCTTTTTAAACTGACCATTATAAACTGTTAATTAATCATCAAATTTTCCGAAACAAACTTCTTGGTTGAATAAAAATAATAATTAATCTGAGACGCAGACTTATTGTTGAGACACAAACCAACAAATTAAAGTTTTCTCAGATTCTCCAAATGTCTTTTATCGCTATATATTTGCTGCAATTTGTGTAGATAAGTAAGAAATGTTGCATTTTGTATGAACCCTGTGATTCCTCATTTCTCTTATTAAACAGTCCAGGACTGTAAGGCAGCTAATTCTGGACCAGAGCTCCAAACCTGCGTGTTTTATCCTCACATCAACATCCTCACTGGCGCCATTTTAACCCAAAAGGCCATTTTACCGTGTATCCTGAACATAAATGGAAGTTAAAGTATTTTTTCTTGCGTTCAGCTGTAAGCGACTGTTCGTTCTTGCATCAGAGTTTAACCTTACAGCTCGGATCCTCAGGGAGCCACGAGCAGAATTTAAATTTCAGCAGCTCTCCTTCAAAACTCCAAGTCAAACAGCATCTTCCCCATAATGTGACAGCCTGGTTTTCCACCTCAACAGTTTAATGAACGGCAGTAAAGCGCAGACAGGAGGCAGTTTAGTGAGAAAAAGGTTCTGAACATGAAAAACAGACGAACCCGGATCTTAATGAATCTGTGAAAAGGTCGACAGAAAAGCTGCGTCGGATCTTTTGATTTAAACACCCGAAATGTTCCTCAGCTTTTAATGGGGAGATTTTGCAGGAGAGCAGAAATAAAAGGTTGTTTAACTTCCCACATGGCGACATTTCAGGTTCCTGCTGTTTGTCTGCTGCTTTCAGAGCGTTTAAGATTAAAACCCAAAACTCTGCAGTCCGAGCCGGACACAACTGAACCCGACCCGGTTCATGCAAATCTCCTGGAAAATCAGCAACTTGGAGGAAAACTTTCAAACATCCTAAATTTATATAAAATAAAAAGTTCTCATGTCAATCTCTAATGTTTTCTTTTAAAAAGAAAACGAAAGAAAAAATAAAGTTTTATTAGATATAAACACCTAAAAACAACCTTTTGCACTCAGAACATTTTGAATGTACGGCCTATAAATAACACAATGAGATAAAGATCTGGGTTTTCAGGATTTTTCTGCTCTTAATTCTGTGGATTTACTGGGTTTTTGGCCTCTCACCATGACACCTCCACCTCCGTGC
This sequence comes from Poeciliopsis paucimaculata, assembly GCA_903067055.1. NCBI lineage: Eukaryota > Metazoa > Chordata > Actinopteri > Cyprinodontiformes > Poeciliidae > Poeciliopsis > Poeciliopsis paucimaculata. Next base: position 5,868 of record CAEGAD010038585.1, on the reverse strand, counting down.
TTCACAGTTTGCATCAGGTTCTCATCCTTGTTTCCAAAAACAGTTGAATCTAGTTTAAATCAGCATTTTTTTAAATAAAAAATGTTAAAACAAACCAGCAAATTTTCACTTTAAATATGTTGAGCTCTGTAGGAAAAAACTAAAAGAATCAAAGAGAACAAAAATAAAACTGACAACAAAAACAAACCTGATGAAACTTCATCCCAACGCAGCCTGAAGCTAATCCCAGGTGTTAGCCTGAATGCTCCCACCTTCTGTGTGTGAGGGGGTACATGTGTGTGCGTGTGTGTGTGTGTGTGCGTTTGTTTCTAATACCTTGTGGGGACCATTTTCCTGATGCTACGTTGTGGGGACCCACTGCTCCTTGTGGGGACTGAAGCCTGGTCCCCACAAGGGGAAACACTGTTTTTGGGTCAGGGGTCAGATTTAGGACTAAGGTGTGAACTGAGTTTTGGTTAGAGTTAGGTATGTAATGGTTAGGGATAGGATAAGGTTAAGGGTAAGGTTTAGGCTGTAGAAATGAATGGAAGTCAATGAAAAGTTCCTGCAAAGACAGCCGCGCAAACATGGATGTGTGTGTGTGTGTGTCGGTGTGGGTGTGTGTGTGTGCGTGTGTGCGTGGGTGTAGGTGTGTGTGTGTGTGTGTGTCCTGAGCAGCTCCACACACTGACAGCAGCAGCATATGGGTTATTAGCATAGGATGTTTCCTCACCTTGAGTTTCAGTTCTTAGAGAATCAGAGCTGAACAGAAACTCACTAAAAGTTGTTCTTTTTTTATACTTCTATAAAAAACCAGCTTGTTTCTGAATAATTTATGTCCTGCTGCTTTTCGCTTCTTTTCCTCCATGAGTCTGGGTTGAAACCTCGTCTTCGTGTCGTTTCCAGTCTGAGCGCCGATGATTCGCATGAATCAGCAGCAGATAGAAAACAAACTGAATGACTTGGTGTAAAACTGCAGCTTTACATCCACAGAAATGTTTTCTCATCATTTAACCAGTTTGGACCAGAAGCCATGACGTCATCATCTGGGCCTTTACAAAATGTTTACAGCGCTGTAATCTTACCGAATGTAAACTTCAGAGTTTGATACAACGTAAAAATATTTCTGAATAAATTTCAGAAACTGCTGTTCCAGAAGGCATTGATAAAACCCAATAAACTATTAAAATATTGCCTCAACTAAATTCAGTTCATTTACACCAATTCAGATACAAAAATCCATTCGATAAAATTACATAATGTTGAACCTACAGGATTTCATGATTATTTCTGTGATTTTGAGCAAAGATTTTTGTGCTAATTTCAAAATATTTGTGCTTCTGTAAGACTATAAATGTGACTTTTTGAATCAATCACAATCACTGAAAGCTAAAGCAACAGTGAAGCAGAAATAAGAAACACTGCCACCTGCAGGTGGGAGTTAGTTTCACTTTTAAAAAATTTTTTTAAACTTGCATGTAAAACAAACATTACAGTTTTAAAAAAGAGATTTTAAAGTACGAAACAAATAACCAGATAATGAATAAGAGCAACAAAAATTAAATAAAATAAACAAATAACAAGAGTAATGCATTTAAAATGGATTCATTCAGGACAAAAACAAAATAACCAAATGGTGTCAAAACAAAAATAATAAAATTATTTACCATTTGTGGATGTTTTTTCTTAATCTTGGCAGATATTTTCTGATTTGCATTATTATTTTCCTTTTCTCTACTTTTCTTTGCCTTTTATTAATGTAAGGTTACATACATTTTGGGTAGAATTGGGAAAAAGAGAGAAAAAGAAACAAATAAACAAATAAATGATATGCTAGAATAAAACATGAAAAATTAAATAAAGAAGCTCAACATTTTTGACTGTTTTTGTGGAAAATTTGCAGTAAAGTCACATTAACATGAAAACATGCAGGAATCTGTTAATTTTGAATGAATTTCTACAGAAAACTGGAGGAATGTGTTTTGGTGTCTGGAGCGTAGAGGGCCACACAAAAAGCTAAGGTGGGCCAGATTTGGCCCCCAGACCTTCAGTTTGACACATGAGAAACATTTCTTTTTTATGCCAAACCAGTAAAAACAATTTCCCCTCATGTTTAAATGAACTCTGAGTTTTTCTAAACTTTTTGCTGCTCACCTTGTTGATGTTTTGCTGCGGAAAGAGCCGCCGCATGCAGCAGGAACACACACATGTTCCCGCTGCGCAGCCGTGTGTGTACAGGCTGCAGCACACCAGCACACCTTCAATATTTTATAAGCTTCCAGATGGTGGCGTAGAGATTCTAATAACCGTCTTTAATCAGAGGTGTGTGTGTGTGTGTGGGCGGGTGTGCGTGTGTGTGTGTGTGTAGGTGTGTGTGCATGGGTGTGTGTGTGTGTGTGTGTGTGTGATTTCTGCGATCAAAGAATCCGACTCAAATAGCAGGCAAACGTTGAGAGCCAGACGCAGCATCAATTATTCATAAAACACACATAAAATCAGCAACGGCCACAAAATGTGTCATCTTCTGTAAGAACGTCTGAAGTTTCATCACAAGTTTCCACAGAGCGACACCAGAAACTTTTCCTCATATTTTTAAGGTTTTTATTTGATTCTGCAGAATCACTGTTTCCTTTTCCTTCCTTCCTTCTCCAACCCCTTTTTGTTTTTAATTTCCTTTTCGATCATTTCATATTTAAATCATTTTTCTGAATATCAAACTTTGATATTCAAACCAAACTTTAAGCTCTTCAACCTGAGCTGATCTACAGGATCCTGTTTGTAAAGTCACATCATCTTCACATGACACACGTAGTTTGGGTTATTTTGTCATTAGAGAGAAAAAAAATGAGGATTAATTTTTCAGTCATTAATTTATAAATGTTTGAGGTCCAAACTAAATGTTTATTTAGTAAGCTAAATGTTTAGATTACAAAATAATTATTTAAAAAATTTATATATTAATACTTATCTTTTTTAGTTTGCAAACTAAATTTAGCTCCAACCTAAATAATTAGTTTACATGCTAACAAAATATTTAGCTTAGCGCTAGATAAAAATTCAGTTCATAAACTACATTTAGCGCCAAACTAAATATTTGTAGTTAGGTCTGAGCTAGCTTATATTACAAACTAAATATTTAGTATGCATCCTAAATAGTTTGAGAGCTAACTAAACATTTAGCTGAGTTAATTAAATATTTAGTTAGACTAACTCTGGACTAACTATTTCATTCATAAAATAGATTTATCTCTAAATATTTGGCAAGCTAAATATTTAGCTTAGAAATGAACTATTTAGTTAGCACAATAAATATTTAGTGCATTATGTAATTTGTAGTTTGCTCTGAGTGAAATATGGAGATAGTTATGAGCTAATTTAATATTTATTACAAACAAAATATTTAGCGACATCAGATCTCACTGTTTAGCTAAAAAGCAAATATTATAAATATTTGGCTTGTAAACTAAATGTTTACATTACTAACTAAATATTAAGTATTTGTAAACTCTTTAATTGGTAAAAATGGTGAAAATATAACAGAAAAATTAACCAACTATAATCTCTTATTACAGGCTAAATAACCCAGATTACTGCTGCAACGTCATAAATGACAGTCTGTAATAATCTGCCTCGGATTATTCAGTACAACCTGAACGTTTTGCTGCTGTGGTAAAACATCTCTGGATGAAGCGATGAGGCGCCATCTTGGATCTCATTGCTGCCGGTTTATGATCGTTTTCTCTGGTTTCTGTTTAAGCAACATTTAAAGTTTTTCCCATTTCCAAGACGTGCCGGGCTTCCTGTTATAAATTTGCATCAGATTATCATCCATAATCCTCAGAAACACCCCCAAAGGCCCCATTAACAAGTCCAAAAATTCCTGAAGTCAACTTTTGACTCACCCGGCTCATCTGTGAGCTTCAGTTTACAACCAGGAGGCATTCTGCATGGAAAATACAAAGACCCACATAAACAGGAAAGTGGGCCAAGCCATTGGCAGCCATTTCCCCATGTAGGCCACTGCAGTGAGCCAGGAGAGCGGCGCCGCGTTCGCTCCCGGTTTGATCTGAGCAACGGAGTCAAACTTATTTATGCATGACTGTGACACTGTCTCAGGAGGATCCAGCCAAATATGAAATTTAATTTTCTATTAGAGCCAAAACTCTCAATATAGATGGAGGCTGAAGAGGCTTTAGAAGGAATGTCTGAGTATTAGAACAGGACAAATAGAAAATTTGCAACTTTTTATGGCAAATACACACAAAAACTACTAATGTAGAGTGTGTTGACTTAATAAATTAATTAAATCTGAATCTTTAAGGCATTTTGAACAAACATCAACATTTAAACTCACTAGCCAAGGTCATCAGTCTGCAGCTTTCAGGGCGTTGATGTTCCCTCCGTTTCCTGCTGAAAACTTTTCATTTATGTCATCTGAAACATTTAATTAAACCAGGAGAAAAGTCAAAATAGAAAACTGTGTTTGAGAGGCAAGAGGAGTTAAATACACTGAAAAAAATACACTGAGGGAGAGGGAGCAAGAAAAACATCAGGGATTATAATTAATCCTAATAACAGAATATTCAAATAAAAATATTTTACTGTTGTAGACAAAACAAAACTTTTCACATGAAGTTATTTGCTACTGAAGCAACAATATAATGCTTAAAATGAAACAAAACATGAGAAATGATCCTGTGTTCAGCATCTGTCCTGATTCAGTTTGTTCATCTTAGATAAATATTTAACTTCATATAAAACATTCTGCTAACTTTAAGGATTTTATGGCTTCACTCCTAATTCATCTTCAAGAAAATAAAACCTGTCATGATTATAAATGTGTCAGTTGCTCGTTTGTTATCCAGTTTATCATTTGGTTAAAAGAAAAACAAAAAACCAAGACAGTGTTTTTTTATGTTTTCATTTTTTGTTTCAGACTAAAAAACGAAGTGCCTGAATGTACACCGCCTGTTGCCTTTGATAAGTCAAACATTTTTAATTTTTTATGGGTTTGCATCAAACAAGGTACAAACAAAACTAAAACAGAACAACAGCAGCTGAACTGCAGAGGGCCGAACACGGAGCCCTGCTGAACGCCAAAGTAATTCAACAGTTCTGATTAAAACTGAGAGGAAACTGCAGGAGGCTCAGAAAGAGCTTCAGCACATCGCTGTAGCACTGATGCAGTTTTCTCACATTCAAATGAAGCATTATGCATTTGCATAGAAGGAATCCTGCATATAATTATTAAAATGTATGCAAATCACCAGCAGAGCAAGTAACTTGCTATTGTTCATCCGATCAGTGTTAAGCTGCAGATTGTCTGCAGAAGGAAACAAAGAGCCATGTTTTATTGAAGAACAGGTGGAATCGATCATCTCCAACAGAGAAAACTGAAAATAATTCATCCATAAACATTATTTAAAACATGTTTGAGATTTTGTTTTTGGAAGCAGCATAAAGTTAAAGGATCAGAATCAGAACATTCAACAGCCGACGTTGTTTAATTGCAGCAGGACGTTTCATGGCCACCGAGCCTCAGAAAATCACAAGACGAAAATAATTAAAAGAACCAAGCGCCGCGTTTGAAGACGTTTTGTCTGACTTAAACATTTAGTCAAAGAATAAAAGTTGAAAAAAAGTGAAAAATTAGTTCTTCGAAAATAAAATTAAAAAACAGGCTGACATGTCAGAAGTTCAGCCATCGAAGATATGAAGGTCGTTTTATTATTTAAGCTTTTCATTAATTTACATTATTTTTCACAGGAAGGAACCATTAAAAATCATCCGTCCATCATCCGTCCATCCATCCATCCATCATCCATCCATCCATCCATCCATCCATCCATCCATCCATCCATCCATCCATCATCCATCCATCCATCCATC
>CAEGAD010038571.1:0-11387 GCA_903067055.1 Poeciliopsis paucimaculata | reverse complement strand
TCTTCAAACAATATTATCGTTTATCGCAATAATTTTTGAGACAATTAATCGCTCAGGAAAATTTGGTATCGTGACAGGCCTAGATGGAAATAGTTTTCTGATATTGTGTATCCTTATATTTATTTGTAAACATATCAAAAAAATTTTCATTGGTATTAAGAATTTTTTGCTTCATATTTTTTCCCACTTAAAACACTGATTTGTGATGATCTATACAAATACGGATTCTGTAATCCTAAGTTAGTTTTGGACGCTGGTATTTTTTTTCCTCTTTCATTAAAGTTTATTTCTGAGTCAAACACTTTCAAGACAAAAACTCAAATCCTCTTAAAAAAAAAAAAAAAAAAAAAAAAAAAAAGCGAAAATTCAAGTCTTTAAAATTTTGGAAGTCTTTGACGTTTTGATCATTTCTGATTTTTAAAAGTCAAAAATTTCAGGGGTTTTTTGCTAGCAAATTTTTGACTTTTGGCATTCAGAAATATTCTTGTTTTTCTAGAAAAATTCTGACAATATTTTCAAAATTTCAGAATTTTTGGTGGAATTTTTTTCTCCCCCTCCCCCCCAACTGAATGTTACTTTGTTTCCTGGAACTACTGTAAGTCCCATGCTTTTATTTTGGTAACGGTCTGTATAGCATCTATACAGACTGTTACCTCCCCGTTGATGGGAGGTAAAGGTCCCATTACCTCCCATTAACAAAAAAAAAACCCATAAAAGGCAACTACCATAGAATTAGCTTCACTCAATAAAGGAACAAGGTAACTGCGATTGAAGTTTAAGTATTTAACTTTTCTGACTGCTAAATTAATTATTAATGAAAGAAATTATATCAGTGTAAAGAGCTATGGTTCATTAACGGTAAAAACGATTGTGATTCTTCTTGTTTAGCTCTTATGGTGCTTGATGCCAAGGATGGCTTTAATAAATCATTGTGCCATCAGTTCTGTCTTTAAGTTGACTAAATCCTACACTGTCACTGAACATAAGCAAACTGTTCAAAAACTTCTGTCTGATCTTTTTTTAGGAAACTTTGTGAAAGAAGCAGAGTTGTCAGAAATGGCAGTGAATTGTACCAGTAAAAAGTCATTCATAAAGTGCAGGATTGTTGGGTTGTGGCCAGGAGCAAGGAATGACCTAGTCAAAGCAGGGTCCTTGCAGGCATCAGATTCAAAGTTAATTTTTTATGAGAAAAAAACAAAAACAAACTTGCTATCAGTAATAACTGATGTTGTCATTTCATTTAATTGTCATCGATTTTAAGATGAATTCAGAGAGTAGTGTGGTGATTGGCTGATGTGCCAATAGTCACATTAATTGTACTGGAAACATCAAAGCTGTTTTCTAAAAAAATAATCTACTTGAAAAAGGTTGAATGGAGGTTAGCGTGCATCAGGCACTGAATGAGTGAGTCTGCTAATGGTGCAAAAGGGCAATCTAATAAAAACGGAACATTACACAGTCTCTTTTCTTTTGATGAAAATAATTTCAACCTTCTCAGAGGATATTTGAGAGGAAAATATCCAGTGGAGCAGTACGGGCAGATCCAAAGAGAAGGGCCAGGTCAGCAGGACGGAGCAGTGACCTTCACTCTCTGACAAAAGCTTGATGGAGGCTGTGCAGCTCGAGTCACAGTGAATTATTCCTGACAAGCTGCTTGTAGGAGCCTTAAACCGCAGATGCAACGCAGAGTTGGAATTAGTGCAGTGATTCGACCAACATGGTTTCTTCTTTCCAGCTAAAGCCTTTCCTCTCGGCCCTCTGAACTTTGCGGCTGCAGCAACCTGTTTGGCGAAGGAAGTACAGTAAACTGCTCACACCTCAGTTTGATTTGTTTTGATTTGCAATTTGCTTTTCCCAGCAGATTTGCTACCTTTTGTGTGATCTGTCTTTGTCTAATGCTCGGTGGCAGACGAGGACTGGCTTATGAATAAATCAGAGCCCCTACTTTCTGTGCTTTGATGGATGGGGAACAGGATTGTCATACTGTGCTATACTGAGCAGTGGGTTACTTTCAGCTTTTTTTTTTTTTTTTTCTGGCCCTTTTGTGGCTAAAAATAGTCCCACTGCAAGAAAGTGTATAAACTTCTGGAGACCTAAATCCAATTTAATATAGTTTCTTGTTATGATTTCTAGGAAATATCAATCCTCTTAAGACAGGATATTATGTCATAACTTGGGGGAGCAGTGTGGACAAAACCTTTTTTTTTTTTGTTTGTTTTGTTTTTTTTTTTGCTCTTGCAGATACATGCTGATTCAGTTGGGTTTAGCTAGAAACGACATGACAGTTTAAATGTTGTGCAAATCTGCTGTTTTTTATGATTCATGTTGAGTTGAGGTTCAGCTCTGCAGAAACACTTAAATGGAGTCTGACTCGGATCTATTGCTGTACTGGACAGATCCCACTGGGATGAAACGACTTCCTTTCAGATCACTCACTAGGTGAGTTTTTGTTGAAAAGATTTCTAGTTTTGGGAATCAAAACTAGCAGTGGCTACATTGCTTTCATAGACTTAAGCTTTTTTTGTCAAAGGTAGCAAATATCTCATTCATATTTAACTCTTTAACTTTATGTTAATTAGAAGAGTTTTAAAGTGGAGGGAGCGGCTGAGCCAAGAACAGATAGAAAAAACAGAAAGCTGCCTTTATTTCTCACCGCCTTCAACGTAGAGCCTTTTAAACCACAAAATAAAATCTGAATATTTTTCTATATGAACCCTGGTGCTTTAAGTGTTGCGTTTAAATTATGATGCTCCCCAAATATTCATTTTTTTTATCTACTTGTTGTTTATCAGCCATCCAGGATATGCGAAACTAAAAACGTAACTTGTATTGGGTGCCATTACAATAAATCCACGTTTACGAAGAATTTCATTAAGAGGAGTTACTCGTCAAAACCTTTTATTCAGAACCTGACATTTTCGTAAAGGTCTCAAGATTAGATCAGTGAGACTGGACAAAACTTGTATAAAAGTTGTCTCCCCTAGTTACTGTACCCCCAATAATGAGATGGGATTTATGCCCTTGGTTGTCATTCCCCAGGATTATTGTTTCATTTATTTTGGTCCAAAAACGGATCTAAACAGATTAGTTTAGATCTGTCTAGATTTAAAGGAATTTAGTGTTTCAGCTGTTTTGCAGTTTTTTGACGTTTGGTCCAGATTTGTGGTACATAGAAGCTGAATGCTGCTTCTCCGTGTTTGGTTCTGGTTCTGCTCTCCTGGTCCTGGTTCTACGCTGCAGAACCAGGAGACCTGAGAGGTCTGAACGGTTGATAAAACAACCGCCTACTGTTTTAGCGGAGTCTGAATTTCCACTTATTTCTTTAGTTGTGACTAGACTAAAATTAAAATGTTAAGAAATTGACAAATTCTTTTTGTGAATTCATGAAAATACTGATTTTCATTTTAAACAAGTGACTGTTGCGTCTAACCTATTTTTTTTGCCGATGTATCAAAATCTAAATAATAAAATATGCTTTAGACAATATTCAATAAATTGAAATGTGTTCCATTGAAGCTCATTTGTCAGAATAAGAATACATTTTCAAAATCTTTAAGCAGATATTATTTTAAACTTTTCTTTTTACAAAAAGTTTTTTATTGTCTGGATGTGACTTTCTAATTTATATAGTCATGTTTTTTATGAGCTGTAAGTAGAAAACAATCATTAGCAGAACATTTGGGTGTAAATAGGTTTCACTTGAAATAAATAGATTTGTCAATTCCAGTTTATTGAATGAGTCTTGATTGTTCTATCTGTAACATTTCACAGTAGCACTTCCATAATTGTTCTGCATTTCTTTTAATTGAAAGCAATTCAGTCATGTTTTATATTATTTTTGTGATATTACTGTGATGCCTTCACACTGACCTTGTGACCCTAAACTGGGTCATTGAGCTTCACGAGGATTTTAAACACTGTCCACACATTTATTTTGGAAAATGTAAAATTGGGAAAAAATGAACTTTGTGTTGGTTGGTCAGATAACACCTTGACTTGCTAATACACCTCAGCTTCCCTTTGCAAATGGTGTCTCATTGCAGCCAAGAACGTCCAAATCCTGTTCTTTCTTTAAAAGAGCTTAGAGCTGCAGAGCAGAGTTATGGATTTATCTATCTGGAATGGGAAGCTGTCTGTCTGTAATGGGAGTTAATATTTCATCCTTCACCTTCAAATCACTTTGGTCTTAATATTTGCAGCGAATGTTGTAAAGTCAGCGGCTCATAATCCACATCAACGACTGTCAGAAACGCTAAATAAACATCTGGGTCTGGCTATTGGGTTCTAAGACACTATGATTTTTCTTTTTTGGGGGGGGCGGATTGAGTAGAGACAGAAAATACTGTAATTTAACATTTTCTTTCTTTATGGTTCTGATATTGGCAAACAAAAGGTTAAATATTTCTTCAACACTGAAATGGGTCAAACTAGAAAATGCTTCCAGGGGCAGTTAGAGATTGACATTTATTGTATTATTCATTATGAAAAAGAATACTTGTATGTTTTCTTGATGAATTACAATTGATGGTACTGAATTAAAAAAAACAAACTGTATGGACAGTATTATTGCAAATGTAATTTTAACAATTTTCTCCACTGTGTTCACAAGAGCATCAATAAATATCAGTAAAGGTAAACTCAAGAATTTGATTGAATGTAGTTGGTAGCTGCGTTTTCATTACAAATATGTGTCACTATTCCTTTGTAGAAAAAATCAAATTTGGCATTTGAGGTGTTTTGATATCAGGAAGACAAATGAAATTGCATTTGTTTACCTGACAAGTCACTAATAAACATTCCATACCATCATCCTCCTACCACTTCCTGTCGTCTTTTTTGTCAATCGTAACATCTGGTTGTTGATCAGCTGACTTGTGTAATCAGGGTTTTTCCATTTCGGTTTTGCAAAATATACTTATTTCGATATGTCTGAAACTTTACCTCATCCTATTGCAAAAACTTTTTATTTACCTTTTTTTTTTTTTTTTTTCAAAATTGCCATGTCTCCATTAATCATATTTAGTTTTGTAATTCCAGTTTGCACAACTACATGGTCAATGGAGACCCAGATACTGTGCGCATGTTAGTGTTTTAAACCACACTTCTTTGAGTAATGGCGTCCTGAAGAATTTGTATTTGGCACCATAAATTCTGTGACATGCAGTCACAGCTATGCAATTACCAAATAGAATTAAGTTGTTTTTATTTATTTTTTTTCTTGACAATTTTTTTATGTTTTTTACTACAGTACCACAAAATAAAATTCTGATCTGAACTCATTCTATGACTACAAGGTTGTTAGGCTGTGATTTAGCAGTATTCATTACCTTTACATGCATTTATGTGGATTCACGTATTTTGAGCAGTGACGTGTCCTGTAAGCTTTATTTTTCCTCTTCTTATTCACAGCAGCTCAAATAGGTTAGTTGAATTTCTTTCCCCCCTGGCAGGCCCATCCATCAAATCTTGTCATAAGCTCCTATCTGATGATGACAAACTATGAATTTGAAATGATTCATGACTGTGTTCTTCTTTCTGCTTGAGGCATGCAGCATACCTTTTTGTTCAATATACATGTACTCAGCACTCTGGCTTCCCTTCAGTGGATAACATTGGTTTTGATCAAGTCTGACATTCAGAAAATGATAGTGATACCTTCAGACAGTCGCCTTGCTTTGTGTGCGTCTCCTGAAGAGCAGATGATAATCTTGTATGTAAGCACACCAGGTTGAAATAGAAGATGCATGGAATTGTCTTGATACAGTTGCATAATTTATGCACACTTGCGTCCAAAAACAGTTAAGCCTCATGGAATAATGGTCCATATTTCAGTACACATGCAGACTACACTAATTCAGAACGGGCACTAGAGGGCGCACATCGTGGCATGTCAGTCTGGGTGACGGTTTCGCAGGAAGTTGACAGATCAACAGAGACAAAGGGTGTGTTCACAACAGCCCTGTTTAGTTCGCTTTATTTGAATTCTAGTTCACCTGCCTAGACAGGGTGAACAGAAGATGGATGGATGGATGCCTAGAAAGTCCAGTTTGAGGTATTGAGGTGGAGCAGGGGTTGGGCACGGCCTACATGTGGAAGCCTTTGGCTTCAACAAGGCTGTCGCAGGTTTGATTCCCAGCCTGGTGACCTTTGCTGGACTTCTTCCCCTTTCTCTCATTGCTCACTTTTCTGTCAATTCACTATCGGGTGAAGGCCACCAGAGCCAATAAAACATAAAAAAAAAAAAAAAAAAAAAAGTCCATTACACATTAAGGAATGTGCAATCAAACTGTGATGCAGACCCAAAAAAAACCCTGGTCCATCTCAAAACAAAGATCTTGGTTCTCATGACCTTGCAACAGAAAAAATATTGTTCAACAATCCGTCACCTGAGGAGCAGACTGGAAAAGATTGAAGTTAGCATCTTATCAAAACTTTTAATTTGGTAGTTTAGTGCCAGACTATCCTGGTAAAATCAGTTGCTTGTTCTACGCTTTGCTTTGTACAGAGGATCTGGACGCTCTGCTATTGAGGATCGATTGCTTCCTAGAGGTGTGGACTGTCAAAGTTTTATAGGATTGGATCCAATTTCACCTTAAGGCTAATATTTGGCCGTGATGTACGAAATGCACCAGCTCAATTAAGCTTTCTAGTAATTGCATGCGCTATGAACAACCCTGTGGAGTCTTCAAGATCTTGTCCAGCAATAAAATGTCAAAACAGTAGTGGAAGCCTGGCCAGCACAGAGTAGACGGCTTTGCTCTCTTCCTCCACTGCTTTTGCCTAACTACAACCCTATATACATGGACTAAAATTCTAAAACAGTGCAGAAGATCAATGTCATTGTTCCAACTCTTTCTGTTTGCTGATTGGCCCGGTTGAAATTCAGCTGAAGAAATCAAGAAAATCACACGTGAATAAGATTTGATAAGTCGTTAAACATTCTAAGCCGTCATCCTCCACCAATTTCTCTTCTTTGTCTTTCTTGCCAGTAGTAATTGTAGAAATCGAGCTCAATGGGAGAAATTCCAAACACGGCACTAGAGGGAGATAAGAATTGAGTAAAATTGTGTATAAAAACGATAACGGCTAGTGAGAAACATGATGTCAATCTAATAGCATAATTGCTATTAGGTTTCTAAAATGGGAATTAGGCAATTATACTATTAGGCTGACGATGAGCTAAATCAAAAGCTAGAAGTCAGATACTGACTTCTTTCAGACCTTGTTATGGGAGGTTTGAAATTTTAATACAAGTTTCTTTCAAACTTCTTTTTTATTTTTTTGTATTATTTCAAATGTCTGAATACAGGTACCCTGGGATGTAATGATTTTTTTTACTTCCAAAGCTGATATATTTAACTCGCTAATCCAAATTCCACCGTTTGACCTCCTAGTTTGCACAAATTTGTCTGAGTAGTAGAAGACATGCAAATTGGACCATTCTTCCTGTCAGTATTTATTTAACACGTTCAGTGCTGCCTTCTACTGTCGAGTTCATTCATCTCAGCAGGTATTTATGGAGTCTTAATTTGCAATGATGTAACACCACATCGGTGCTGAATATCATGTCAGAACCTGCTCTGGACTGTTCTGCAAGAATCATCTAAATTAGAGCAATAAGGCAACAGCAGTGGAGGAAGAGAGCAAAGCCGTCTACTCTGTGCTGGCCAGGCTTCCACTACTGTTTTGACATTTTATTGCTGGACAAGATCTTGAAGACTCCACAGGGTTGTTCATAGCGCATGCAATTACTAGAAAGCTTAATTGAGCTGGTGCATTTCGTACATCACGGCCAAATATTAGCCTTAAGGTGAAATTGGATCCAATCCTATAAAACTTTGACAGTCCACACCTCTAGGAAGCAATCGATCCTCAATAGCAGAGCGTCCAGATCCTCTGTACAAAGCAAAGCGTAGAACAAGGGGCCCCGGAATTTGACGGGAAAATTGAGAATCTCCTAATGATGTCTGCATCTACTGTGCAGCAGGTGATTTCTGCAAATGGTGCCAGAATGTGAACATCTGCTTTGCGAGGAGCTGCTCACATGCTGAATGCGTCTCCTTGCTTTTGCCCGTCGAGCATCTTTTGAATTCATGCAAGGCCACATGGAGAAATGAATGACAGGCGAGGCAGTAATGAGAGCTTCCTCGCTATTAAGCAGCATTTCCAACATCCCTCTCTTGTAATCTACAGAGTAGCATAAATGGCGACACCGTGGCAGTCCCGCAGCATGATTAATGCGCTTTACACTAAATGGATTTTGCAATGAACCCGTCGTGTGATGAGCTGCTTACTCTCAGAATAAACTGGTACCTTGACACTGTGGCGCTCGCTGGGCTTTTATGTGAATATTTGCATGTCAAGTGGCCGCTGCGGACTCGTTCGTGGAGATGTGTTGGAATGAGGCTGAGTCACGCGTCACAAATCCAGGCATCAGATTTGACGAGGGCCTTGTGGTGGACTCTGGTCGGTGCTGGTCAAAGGCCTGTCTGCCCCTCAGTAAGGCTTCTGTCCCCGCAATCTGTCGGTTTGGTGTCCTGTGGCTCTCAGGCTGTTAGGCCTGTGGCCTGAATCGGACTCCCACTTGACTTACCAGGCAGTGGTCCACCAGCTCAGCTCTCAGTATGGCTCCTCAGTGCGTCACGCAGTGACTTGAAAAATGTATTAATAGTGCTTGAACATTTTCACATTTTGTAATGAAACGACCAGAAACTTGATATAATAGTGCATCAGTTTAAAGTGAAAGGATAGTTTTATTTATTTTTTTTACAAATGAAAAAAAGTGACTTTCATAAGCCTACTATAAAAATGTTCAGATTTTTGAAGTTCAGTATTTTAGGCTTTTCCCGGTAAAAACCAGGAAATCGTTGAAGAAAACCTGCTTAGAGGTGGCAAAAGACTTTAGATTGGGGCAGACGGTTGCTTTGTTAGGAGAAGCATACGCCCAGAGCTATCTGTGTTATGGTTGTGGGCAACACTAACTGAAAAGTTATGGTGGTTATAAAAAGAGGGAGGAATTGGAGCTGCTGCATAAACAATCTTTACGCACTTTAAAATAAGATCATGAATATAACTGTCAAACTACTAGAAGAATTCTTAACAGTCTGTAATTAAAACTTCAACAGAGTTGAACTTTACATAACTTAAAGTTTATAAAACGGTCAGATAAAATGGCACTTTAAAATTAATTTAGTGGAAGCTACACTAGATAAACATTTCCAAAGTTAGCAAAAGCGCTAAGGTGAAAAATTAACTCCCATTCAAAGTTCGGACTTTAAATCTAACTGAAAATTCTTTGCAAGACTCAAAAAAAAAAAACCTCTTTATTCAATCAAACTTTGCTTGACCTATTTTTGAATCAATCATTGATAAGAACATATTTTTTTCCATGTGGAAAACTGATGGATGCACACAGCAATAGACTTACAAAAATGGTTCTACAAAGTGTTACCTCAGATGGGATGATGTTGCTGTTGTGTTGTGTTGTGGCTTTTGCATTTTGTTGACCCTTCTGGGCTGCCATAAACAAATGCATGCTATATTTCTTTTTCATTTCATTAGTAAAAACCTTGTAGAATCTGTGTTGCTCACATAATCTCATATTGAAATGTTGGATTGTGACGTGTTGAAATGTGAAACTGTTCAAGTGGGTGCTTACAGTTTTGCGAGGTGCTGCATTTTCTTTGTAAGGTGACAAATGGTTCCTGACATCTGTGTTTACACTAGACTTTTAAGCTCTTTTTCTATTATATGCACATACTGAGGTGTGATGGAGTAAAACCTTATCTTCATGGCCACATTGCAGCCTCATTTTTCTTATTGTATATGTTTGTTTTTGTCCTGGAAGTGGATTTTTAAAAAAAAATTCCTCCTTGGTTAGAAATTATCAGAGCCCTTTGTCCTAATATCAGAGCTGCACAAAAAAAAAAACTGTCTGCAGAGTGTAATGGATAACAACCCTGGCTATTCTTCAGCCCTCACCGGTCGCGGTGCGTCGTTATTTCATCACAGCTGGACCACAATTTTTTTTTTTTTTTTTTTTTTTTCTACGTTTGCTTCAAAGTTGAATCCAACTGAAACGGCCCAAGTTCTACTAATCGAAAACATGTCCTGAAGATATAAGGGGATTATTGCATATGTGCAGTGCTGCTGACACACCTTTATCAACAACGGAGATTAGCCAAACAATAACTGGAACTCGGCTGTAGCAATTTGTGGTTAAAATGAAGCCCCAAGTGGGGAAGCATGAAAGAAAAAAAAAAAATCATTAAACCTCTTACAGGAATGCTCTTGCTGGATTCCAGCTGTAAGGCTGTGATTGGATTAAACGCGAGTTTCCTGTCAGGTGCAATTGTCAGCCGGGACGGGTAGTCTGTGGTTTGGGGGGCCGGCGCAGTGAGTGAAGACGCAGCAGAGGATGGATGGCCTCGGAGTACAGGGTTCAGGAGGAATGTGCCCACCGTGCCATTAGGGGGGGTGATTCATTTTCAGCATCACTTCACAGAGGATGATGTCATTACTCTGGAGCAGCAGTCTGAGCAATAAGAACTCTGCCTCGCCCCAGGAGGCGTGGCCTGCTCTGGAATTTGCTAAGTAATTCTGGATGGATGCAAACTACATTTAATTGATTTGTACCTGTGACATGTGCAATGACAATAAAGTTGAATTCTATTCTATTTAGAATGACTAACAATGAAGAAGGGAGGGAATCCAAATGTGTTCACGGTTTGTTCAGATTATTTTGTAGTGAAACGAAAAACAAAATGTCTCAATCAGGATTTGATTAAATGTTTAATTACAGTCCCTGCAATTAACTCAGTCACAATTAATCAAAAACCATCAACTAAAGAAACTCTTTTTTTTTTTTTTTTTTTTTTTTTTCTTTGCTATTTTAATCTCTTTTTGTGGATGTCGCTCGTGCATCAGATTTACGGGCACACTTGAAACGTGCCAATACAAAGGTTCACCCACATGGCAATATTGGGTTGTGGTGCTGGGTGGTTTACCAGTCCATCCAGTATACTGGCATCGCTGAGAAAACTGAAAACACTTTTGCCACAGTGCTGCAACAGTCATAAAGTTTGTATTTGCCATGTTCGCGTCAAAGGATATTCTTCCTGTTTTAATGTGGATTGTTTTTCTAATTGAGAAAATCAGAAACAGTTCTGTAAAACACAAATTAGGAATGTTTGTTTGCTATGTTTTGTGACATTTTAAAACTTTATTACTTTGCCTTCAAGGATGACAATTGCAATACTTGAACACTTGAATACTTAAGCACTAAGTATTTTAGGTTAATACTTTAGGTTTTGCTTTGATTAAACTAATTTATCTTCGGTGTAATTCCACTACCTAAGAATTAACTTTATACCTGGTTAGTTTCTCAC